>JAECUM010066028.1:0-26133 GCA_016617855.1 Megalonaias nervosa | reverse complement strand
ACTAATACACCTGTTAATCCTAACAAACCTACCCTACTCAACCAAAGATGACAGCCATTCCAATATGAGTTCATAGTGACCCCAAACCTAGTCATTATAAGGTGGTCCGAACATCAGGACCATCAGGGCCCGCCGCACAAAGCGGCAACGTAAACCTAAATTAGAAACATCATTAGGGCCCCAAATAGACACATATAAGGTGGTCAAAACCCTATGACCATCAGGCCCCGCCGCACAGGATGGCAAATAACCACTTTACGTATATATTCGGTCCCAATATCACAGGTTAGCTACCCACAAGACCGATTGGCCCCATAAATGATAACGTACGTTATACCAGATTACATTTTCTAAGTAGGCAAGTACAGAAATAGAACAATTTGAAATTGTAATATCTTCATGATAAACAATGTAACACTCCAAAATTCCAAAGAAGAACAAAGACATTATTAGGCTTCCAATTTTAATAAAGTAAATCTTCAGTATATTATGAAAATGAAAAGGCAATCACCTGTGGAAAAATAAACCAAACACAAAATGTCACATTCAATCAGCATTAAAAAAGGCATAAGGAATTAAAAGATCCAAAATATTTAATTCCATACCTCTCTGAATAGCACAGAATATATTGTACTGAAACACATCTGAAAACACAAAAGTAGGTCAACATTACCTAGTTTTCATTAGTACTGTAACTGACTGTAGGGGAACACATAAACGATAAAGAAGGCATTGTATATGAAACAACAATAATATGAAAGCTATCATTTGACAATATTCAAAATGTCACATTTTCCTTTGCTTCTGGAAAATATTTTTATTTACCATTTCTGTAAACATGTTAGCTTTGTCATCCATGTATTTTACACTGACCCATTTAATCCTATATGGTTGATCTGCCATTTAAGATGGCGATGTTAAATCTTTATTCCATATCACACGTCCAGATCAGAATTATTCAGGCATTCCCACTGATGTCCTCATGTCAATGTTCCCAGATGCCTCAAACAGAATGTTTACAAATCCCAATTTGTTTTTAATTCCATTCACATTGAATACCTAAAAAATATTTGGGTAAAAGATGGGCATGTAATACATACAAAACTGCACGTTTTATGTTTTAAATCATAAGAAAAACCTTATCTGATATGACATATGAATACCTCTCTGCTCCATGGCCTAAGCATTCATATGATCATCAAACTCACCCTTTTGGCTAACTTGCAATAAAACATGTAATTTTGTGTATGCACTTTATTGTAACATTAATGCTCATATAGAACTGTGTGTGTTGTGTCTGAATGCAGCAAGACTTTTCCAAAAATGCATAAATATCCATGGTTACAGAAACATATACAATTTGCCTCCAATATAAAGCAAATCAAATCCTTCTGTCATAAAAGATTACTCGATTCAAAATCTTACTAAAAAATATTCTTGCCAACCAAAATGCTGGATATATTTATTTAGAGTAAGCTTTCAGAGTATGGAGCAATATTTATGATTCATGATACTCTTTGAAATGTTTCTCTCATTCCAATGTGTTCAAAATATAAATATATACTGCCTGTCATATACAAAGGTGGACATTTGACAAAATTAGACTGGTTAAATGACCATAAAGCTCCACTGTAAAGAGTTATATAAGGTTCCCTGTTTATAATGTTATTCACTGAAGCCATAAAAGTGACCCATGCTATAAGTGAGCCAAAACTGTACCAAGGGTTGTTATATCAAGGCTATGTCCATTAGAATTTAATGATATGAAATCATACTGTGATTTGTTCTCATGTGCCAAAAACTCAAAGTAACATAAATTCAACAGCAATGATAAAACAAAATTTAACCGATGGGATCTGTGACATTACATATGTTATAAGAGGGACTGAAGCATAATGATGGCCTTTAAAGTGAGGGACATCATTATCATTGGTCAAAGTCTTGTTATTCTTAAACACCTTCTATGGAACATGTAATAACAATGTTTTGACAATGTTGACCATTCTGATTTATTCTTCAATGAAATCCATCCTGTCTTAAAATTTCTACAGCTCTGCCTAAAAATGTCAACTACTAACAAAATAAACAGGTTTCTTGGAAGCATGAACTCATTTATATGATATATACAATACATAAAAGGAAAGAAAATAATAGTAGGTAAAAAAATCAAACTTGTCCCAGCATATCCTGACTTCAATCTGCCACAAGTTCCTACCCCATCAACAAAATAATGTCATGCATGACAATCTCCAATTAACAAAGAAAAACTGAATAGGAACTGAAGATGCAAGAAGATAGCAAACTTGCCTGCATATTTTAAATTAGAAAAAAGTACTTGTTAATCATCACGATGATCAATACTGAATAAAGATGATGACAAACTAAAAGCTTGATGTAGGTAACAGTCACTGTTTTTCTTCAATACGGTGATGCTAACCACTCATATCCAATTTAATTACCATAAAAGCAACTGGTTCCAAAAAGGTGATTTCAACAGTAATAGTGTTCTAATCTGTAAATTGTAAAAAGTATATCACAGTGACATACTTTGATATCAGTGTTGTATTCCTCAGGATGCATGCATATATCAAGCATTGTATCATAAGTGTACATGCAGCAGTGTCTGAGAAACTTACCTAAACAACATCACTTGTACATAACAAGCAGGACACAGTGAACTGCTTTTGGTCTGATGTGCAGCATGCATGTGTGTATATGTACATATATGTTTTAAAGACTATGTAACACTGGCATCCCAGAAACTAACCTAAATATCAAAGTACTGAGAATACTGATAGCCTGAAGGATTCAAGTAATTCTACGTTACATAACAACAGATATAAAAGCATAACTCCAGATATACTGCCATTCATGGTATTTTTACTACCACAAATTTTTAAATAATTTATATAACCTTTGTCTAAATTATGCTTCCTTTATAAGTCACTATAGAATTTAAAAAAAAACATTTCAAATATTATTGGATTTCCTTTAAAAGCATTTACTATTACTGATTCAAGTATTACCATCCATGAATCAATATACAAAACACTGAAATTTAAGTTGCCTCCCTTGACATATAACTGCAATCTGAAAGCCCAGTAGATCTAGATTTTGTTATTACTTCAGTTAAACTATACAATTTGTTACTATTATTAGTAACACAAACTATATTAGTTAAAAGACACTCTTCTATGGCATGAAGGGTTCCCCCAAACCAATTAAATGTGTGTAATCATTAGTACATGAAAAGTAAGTCACAGTGATTTACTTTTGTTTCAACACTTCAAGATGTTATGTACATATAAAGTTCCATGACTGTAACAGCAATAGTGTCCCAGGAACTGACCAAAACATTAATCATAAAAATGATCACTGGATCATGAAAAGTTGGTCCCAATGACCTGCTTTTGGTATGATGGTGTAGTACTCCTCAGAATGAATGCAAGTTTCATGACTGGAAAAGCAATAGTGTAGAAGTAACTGACCACAACATAAAAGGAGTACATCTGCAGATTCCAGTGCCGCTGATGATGACAATAACAATGGTGGTATAGTATAAGCTTTCCTGTGTGCAGGTGAGCTAAAATTAAATGTAAGAAATATATAGGATATTTTTAACTAAAAATAATTAAGTATCCTAATTATATGCATAGTTAGTAAATATCAACATTAGAATATTCTTAATAACGGTGATAGGTTATACAAATATTTATAAACAAGTAGTATATTACAGTGGTCCACTCTTCAGAGGCTTGTCCTTTTACACATGCCAAAAGGTATTACTGTTTTGATCCTTGAGAATCAGTCTGGTATTGTAAGTTTGTGTTTTGTGGTGTTCACAAAATACTCAATTCACAAAATTTTTATCAAGAGCAATATATGCAATGAATATTCTACCCACCCACCCCCATGGGAGGGACACTGTACAGAACACAGCGGTGGCTTTAGCATGTTGAGGTTCTGCCTGTGCAAAATCCTTTGTGCATGTCTTAATGTCTGAAACTGATAAATATTAATTACATGTACAATTAAATTTCTTTGTGTGGTCATAATTCCACTGTTTTAGGTGTGCAAGTGATCTCATGGGGAAAATTTCCAGCTTTATTCTTATTCTCCTATTCCACTGGACTACAGCAAAGATTTCTTACGCTTACAGTTCTGTAATTTCTAAAAGGGCAACAGTTTTCCATGAAAGGATAGCAAAGAAAACACTGACAAGGTACAATTACACAAAACTTTGTAAGGAAATATACTATGCAACACAGCAGTGGTATATAACAGTCGACCAAAAAATGTAATACCATCTCATGATGTCACATAGTGTAATACCATCTCATGCTACATATGATGTCAGAACATCTTAAATGTATTACAACTTTGTGACATCATTTCTTATGCCATACGTACAATAACACATTGATGATGTCACATAAGTGTAATAAAATCTCCAAGATGTCATACATGATGTACTACATCATAAGTGTAATAGAACTTGATGATGTCAGTCTTGACATTATACAATGCAAAGGTGTTTTATCCAAGGTATCGGAAACTACTTTAAATGATTTTTCACTTCAGCGTTTTGTGGTTTTATTGCCAAAATCTGTGCATCTGCTTGCTAAGGCTGACAAAACTAGAAATAATTCTCTAGTTTTTATTAATTTTATATCAAACCAATATTTCATCTTCTGAAACTTGAAACACAAAATGACCATTTACAACTTATGTTCCATAAATTAATTGTAGCAGGATAAGCTTACTAATTTCTACTCTAAAGAACAAAAGTCGCTCGAAGGGACTGATGTACTACTGGCTGAAAAACAATTTCATGAATTCAATATAAGAAAATTTTGTCTTTCTTTTAACAGCTGAGTGGTGGTTTCTAAGCAATAACAAGATTTTCAAATTAGATGATATGGCAGACATAATTAATGTAAGATTGGCACCATTTTCATTTAAGACCAGCTCAATATAATTAGCCTTTTGGTAAAACATCACATGAATATGGCCATTCATTCATTGAGAAGTAGCAATAATAAAATTTTTGAGATAGCTCCCATTTTTAAAGTCCAACTAAACAACATAAAATATTCTTTCGTTAAACCCCACGTCAATATAACCATCAATCTAGGAGGAGTGACAATAACAAGATTTTTCAAAATGGGCTCAAAGATGTCCCTATTAGACGTCAGATCCACACCATTTTAATTAGGAGCAACTAGACACTGTATGGAGTCTTCTGGTAGAAACCCCATATCAATATGACTTTTCACTGAGGAGAAATGCATACAGCAAGATTATGAAGATGGCTTTTATGATGGTCACACCGGATGTCAGATCAGTACCATTTTTGTTTATGACCAACTAATCATAATTAATCTTCTGGTGAAAACTCCATGCTGGTATGACTTTCAATTCAGGAGAAGTAACAATAACATGCTTTTCAAGACAGCTGCCATGGCAGCCACAGTCGACAACAGATCTGCACTATTTTATTCAGGACTAACTAGACATCACAATAAGTTTTTAAGTGAAAAGCTCATGCTGATACCAACATCCATTCTTGAATCTAGCAGGAACAAGATTTTCAAGAGGACCAATGTGTTGGTTATACTGGATATCCAAACAGCATTTTCATTTAGGATCAATTAGACACCATAAGAAGTCTTCTGATGAAAACTCTATGTAGATATGGCTTTCTGTACAGAAGAAGCAGCAACAGCCAGATTTTCAAGATGGCTGCTGTGTTGGCCATATTCAATTTTACATTGTCACCAGTTTCATTAAGACCAACTAGACAATATATGAAGTCTTTTAGTCAAAATCCGCATGTTAATGACTTTCTCTTGAGGTGGAGTGGCAATTAAAAGATATGGTCAGTATGCCTTTGCATTCATCAGGTGTGTGAGAACAAGATTTTAAGATGGCTGATGTGGTGGCCATATTGGATGTCTGGATTGCACCATTTTCATTTAAGACCACCTATAACATGGGATAAATCTGTGTGTAAAGTTTCATAGCAATCCTCCAAGTAGCTTAGGATGATGTACTTGTTCTAATGGACAGACTGACAACAGACAACAAACATCAGATGACAGAATTCAGAAGACAGATAACAGACCATCCCATGATCTCTTCTGGTCTATGACCAGTAAAACTAAAAAGAAACAACAAAGGATAACACCAAGCTTAGCTTCAAGGATGATGAAAGGTTTTCTTGGTCTCCAAAATGCTGTAATGCTGTATCATTGTTGTACCTTGTACACTCAACAGGGGATGGATAAAATTTGCATCACATGACATACACTTTTTCTGCGTCTTCAAAGTTAAAGATTTCTTTTGTTCTGGGGCATACCACCTTTCCCTCATTCTCAGCAGCCATCGTCTCTAGTGCCTGGCACAAAAAAAAAAACAACTATGATAGTCTGCATCTCAATGTACCGTAGGTAAATCACAACAATTTAAAAACATTACTACAGTAGTCCCTTAGTACAAAGCCACTAAGTATACTCCTGTCTCATCACCATTTATCTCATCTATTTCATTCAAGACAGAGTAAGGGTATGGTCACAAATCACACTGTTTGAATTTTGTTTTATTACTGCTTCTTGCATTATTCCCTATATATTTATCACTGGGCGTGATAATATCAATTATAATAAGATATTATATCAATTATAATATGATATTGTACCAT
Source organism: Megalonaias nervosa (assembly GCA_016617855.1). Lineage (NCBI taxonomy): Eukaryota > Metazoa > Mollusca > Bivalvia > Unionida > Unionidae > Megalonaias > Megalonaias nervosa. The sequence goes on along the minus strand of JAECUM010066028.1, from coordinate 19,433 downwards.
CAAATACCTTTCGTTAGTGTTCTGATAATATGACATTGGACCATCCCTTGGTACAAGACTCCCTCACTTATAATGCAGCCTACTTTTATAAACAGCTTTAATGAGCAAGCACTGTAGCTGCAAATATTTAACTGAAAATAATTCCATTTGTTATGAACTGACCAACATTATTTACTCTGTGAATGATTTGGCAACAATTTACACATCGATAAATACCCAACCATAATCATTTATTTCTATAATAACTCCAACTGTTATGAACAGACTGAGTTTTCTGCAGTCTGATTGGATACAGTTATGTGATATGATCCAGAATTTTTTACACATCGGTAAATTCTGCAGACTACTTTTGGTCCCCAGTTTCCAGGTCATTTTATGTGAAGCTTTATCTATACCATAATATTAAACAAGCCTTCCAACCACCAACCGCCATGATTTCCTATACAAATCTGCAACCCCTGATTAAACTCGTCCATTAGAATACAAAAACAATGCAACTGCACAGTCCTTCCTGCACTTCAACACTCACCCATTTTGCCAAAGAAAGCAGGCTTTACAATCCAATCTTTAGAATTATTGCATTTTGTTCTGACAATATGTTCCACCAGCTGTTATTAATCATCAGGTTTGTATGATGACTAAAAATGGACACGATATTGCTTTTGAAAGATTGAAATGTTTAGAAAGCAAGAACAATGAATGCTTAAACATGTACCATATGCAAGTGTAATGCTGAAAAAATGGATTAGTCTGGTTTAATAATAACCCCTCCCCCAAATTTTAAAAATGACCATACCAAGTTCCTTAGGTCACCAGCATGATCTACTCTAACATGTTAGCCTATAATATTATATAAGAGTTGATGACTCTTGGCTAGCAAAGATGGGGCAATGTATTCTGGCACAGAGAAGAGGCTCATGAAAGAAAACTACAAGCTACCAAAAAGGTGAATGTTTTGTTGATGAAACCTGCTGATATGATGAAAGAAAAGCAAAAATTGGAATTATACAGATTAAATGATCATGGCTGGATACTGATCAAACTGAAAATTGTTCTCTGATCACACACAAAATTAACAAAAAGTCCATCAGACTAATTTATTTAGTAAGTGATTAGGTAAAATTTACAAATCTATAAAAATCAAACCATGATCATTTAATCCTATTCTGTCCATATATAATGTTGGAGATGTCTTTTGGTTACTTTTAGATTTATAGTTTAATAACAAAATGCCAGTCTTGAATTTGGTTCAAAGCAACAAACTGCAACTGCAAAAGAGTTCTGTAAATGGTACCCTATACAGCAATTAGAACAAATCAGCTCTCCTCAGCCCTACATGAAGATTTTATGGACACCAGTTGGAGGTCATGCTCTGTTGAATTTATCGTTCACCAATCAAATTACAGGTTTCAAATTTCTGAAAGTGACACATGTCATTTGGAACAAATCATCATTAACCCTAACACTCTGTAACATGACATGCAACACAATATCTGATGGCTAGTTAACATAAGTGGTATGGGAATTTCAATAGTAAAAAAAGGATAATTATCCTTTATGGGAGTCTGTCATATCTCCTCTAAGGACTGTGAAGATTTGTTTTTAATCTGATTGCCTTATACATGTGTTTAACAGTTATTTATGTAGGCACTAGTAGGGCATGGTTGACTCTGTAGATTACTCATAAATGGGCCTAAATGACCTTGACTTCTGGCCAAGGTATGCAGTCTTTAACTAAACTTACTGTGCAAAAACCATGTTTTCTTATTAAACTTACCATGATCTTGACCTCTGATTGTTAGACCCCAAAATCTAGTTTTTTTTATCTTACCCTTATTGCAAGTAATCCAAAGTCTGATCAAGGAACTTAATCAAGAACAAAATTCATTTTTTGTGGACACACAATGACCTTGACCTTTGACAATTTAATCCCAGCCATCTACAAACTCTGGTGAAGGCACAAAGTTGAGAACTAAAGTCTTTGTGTGGAAACCATTTTTCATTTATCAACCAAAGATTGATCCTAAAACCAATAGGCTTTCTTCTTACTCTAACAGCAAGCCATCCACAAAATTTAGTCCCAATCTGTAATGTACAACTAAATTTATTGTGCAGAAACCATCATGCTTCTTTCAGTAACAGTGACCTTGACCTCTTTCCCAAATCAACAGCCTTTTTCCTTATGCAAATACAAGTCATTTGCAAAGTTTGGTCTAGATCTCAGATGCTGGGTTACAGTTTGGTTTTGTGTTTTACCACACAGCAGCACGAGAAGGTTCTTTAGTGTCAAGGCCAATGGAGCAAAGTGCCTTAACCAAGGACACCCTACTGTAGTTGACCCAGGCTAATCTGCTGATAGGATTAAAATCCACACCATTTCAATCGCGAGTCCTGCATGCTAATCACATAGGTAACATTACTTCTGTGATGTGGAGCTCGTGTTACTGTTGAATACATTGCTGCTAATAATAATGAGTTATTATGTGGAAATGAAATTGGCAACAGTTGGACAGACAAACAGATCGACAACATCATAATGATACTATAATGACCCGATAAAAACCACATCATTGTTCATAAAGTTAGCTTCAGAATTTATTATTATCGCCACCCATAAAAGCCAAATTTTACTGGGTGGAAGTCATAGGCTTTGAATAACCTTCAAGAAACAGCCATCTCACAACTATTACAGGCATAGTTCAAGCATCAGTAATCACCCTGACTAGCTGCTGTAACTGAGGCCTGGCATGAAATTAATGTAATGCATTCACTTTGTTCCCATATTTGTTCAAATATGAATAAGCCTGCTGAGAGTAACCTATTGCAATATACAACCGCTGCGGTGGCCTAGTGGTTAGAGCATCTGCCTCGGATGCGGGATGTCGTGGGTTCAAACCCCAGCTGAGTCATACCAACTACTTATTAAAATGGTACTAACAGCTGCCTCACTAGGCGCTCAGCATTAAAAGGTTAGTGTTAGGACTGGTCGGCCTGGTGTCAGGATAAATGTGACTGGGTGGGACATCATGCTACATGTCTGTGGCATGATGCCCCAGTGCTAGACATCACTATAAACTGCCACACTGCAGACATCGTAGTGATATGAGTGAAAACTTTTTAAAGCTACATTAAAAATTTAAATCACACTCACACGCAATATACAACATACAGCCATTCATGTGCAGATTTAACCAATGAATAAAGATATTATTTCCACTTGCAAATGCACTGGTATGAAAAGGTCTTCTGGTTAGTTACTGTCTTCATCCTTTGTTTTTGGATGGCAAAAACTTACTATATTTTTAATGGCCCAAAACAGAGGGACAAAGAAAGATTTAGGTCAGGTAAATTTAACCACTATATTTTTTTTAGGCTGGCCAATCAGTGATTTGTTTGCTATGTAGATACAACAAAATCAACACCTTTGTAGTCTACATGTCGACCTATCTGCTGATTACTGCCACTTTTATGGCACTGACAAGAGTGCATTGTGCTGCCCTGTTCAGATCCTGTGCCATTTGTGAAAATGATTCCCAAGCATGGTCAACAGGCATAACAACAGCGAAGTTAGACTATGTTTCATCTGCTTGAATATTGCCAAATATACCAGGTCTAGCATACAGCCTACTGCAATGAGGTTCCAAACCAAATGCTGCTTGTTAATTAAGGACTTCAGGTTGATGTGTAATGATGAGGGTTTTGACATTCTCAGACCTGCAAAGTCTGTCAACAGTGAGATCTGTATATTTTTAGTTATCAAAGGACGAAAAATCTAAATTTAAATCTTTTAGTTAATTATGTTTTTTCAATAATACTTATCACATTAATATTTGGGATTACTCTTTGCTACCTCTGAATCCAACCCTCCATGGTATCCCCAGATGTAACCAGTTTTTATATAAGCAAAAACTGTATTAGGCCACTCACGCTGCTGGGAAGGGTTGGAGTGATTTTTAGTAATGTGATCTGGTAAGTATTATTGGAAAATATAAATTACTAAAACATTTTCTATTTCCAGAAAATTACATTACCTGATCTCATTAACATTATGAGAACAAGTAAGAGTAGGAAGAAATACTTAGCACCCTATCTCTACCTGTGTCACAAAGTAGGAGCATGATTGTTCTACTATAGGATGAATTTTTCCTGATTAAAGTTTACACAACAGGTTACAGTTTGTTAATATGTGTGTGTGACAGAGTTCCCTGTGGGATTCCACACTTGATTATTGTCTCAACATCAAAGGTTTGATAAGTGAAGCCAGCGAAACTGGCAATTTCATGCCTGGGCCTAAATTTTGTGCTTCATGAATGGGGCATGGTCACTGTCTGTGCAGCTACCACCAGCCAATAGAGATTCAGTTCTCTTTCTTAGCAAGGCAATATCACTCAAATGGAAGCTAGAAAAGATAAACTGGGCATGCCAGTCATGTGACTCTGCTATGTCCTGAATTGTGACATTACAATTGAAGCCAGTCTCACAGAGGTCATTCATTTTTCATGAAATCTTTATTAGTCATACCTGATCCTGTAAGTGACAAGTGCCTGGGAGGTTATCTCATGCGTTTCTGCCTTCAGTGCAAGGAACAGCACATCTCAGGAAGCATCTACAGACATGTACAGGGTCCTGTAGCTTCACTTTTCTCAATAGACTGATCAAAGAGAAGGAGCGAAGAGTCAGTTGTTGGTGGCAACCCATTCTTAGAAAGAAAACCAGGCTGCATCAGTAGAATGATTGAACTGTCTGAATGGAGCTGTGTGTGTGATTCTGATCTACAGATATTGTGTAAAACTCACTCACTCTGTATGCTGCAGCTATCTTGAGTTGTAAATCTTGTATGACAGCTGCTTCAATGAGGGGAAGATGGTGGTTCAGACTCTGATGTGCTTGGCCACATCAAAACCCAGGAGAGATTCCATTCAGAATAATTTGAGTTGAGTGTTGACTGGATATGTCAAAATTGGGTCAGAAGCCAGAGATTCCCTTGTTGCGGCCAACATCGTCTCTTTCATGGAGTCTGAAAGTGCCCGAGTTCATGGATGAGCATCTCCTTGACTGTGATAGGGGCTAACTTCTTGTCTTCAAAGTGAAAAGATGTTAGCCATTGTGGAATGGGCGCTGAGAAAGGTGTGATGTCACTGATGTGACACTAGTCCTTGAAAACATATAATACCCTTGCATGTCCTCAAAGTGGAGGTTTTTCAGCTGTTGCAATCATCTCCATAATTGAAGCTCGAAACTCCTTTTTGATCAGGACATCCCTTAAAGGAACCAGGCAAGAAGGAAGAGTTTCTCTGGATATGGATGGACTACTGGCGATATCAACTACTGGAGTTGAGTGGAGGTCATTATGACTTGTCTCAGTAAATCTGTCACTAAATGAAGCAGCTTGATCCATGATGTTTTGTGGTATCGTGGGGAAATCAGAAATATTTGCAGTCTGTGCCCCTCATTATGAATTATCTTTATAATCAAGACCGATGGAGCCTAGAAATAAGGTCAAGCAATAGACAGCACCATAGGGTATAGATCTGATGGAAGATTCAGAGAGGGACTGAAGCACCTGTCCTCTCCTTGATAATTTAGTTGGCTAGATTACTAAGCTGGCCTGGAATATGTCGGACTTGAATATCACCTAATATTGGAAGCACTAATGAAAGTACTCCTGTACTGTGAGGCACAAATCAGGTGATTGTTGCCCCCTTTAACAAGGTACATCACCACAACAAAACTGTTTGACATTATCAGGACTGTAATTCCGTGGATGTTTTCAACCAATGTGTGGGAGGCAATGAGAATGGCTTTCACTTCCAAGAGGATGAAATGAAGAGCCTTTTCTTGAAGCATCCATTTGCCACTGACCATCACAAAGTCCAGCAGTAAGTGTGCCCCCCAACTTAACAAAGTGACATTGTAACAGGTCCCTGCTGTATTGAGGAGAGCTGTATTAAATTTCCTTGCCTAAATGTCTTGTTGATGCTTTCTTTGACAAGTGTACTATACTTTTGATGCATTTGGGAGAAATATGTGATGTTAATTTGGCCAGAATTCAATATTTAGATGGACAAAATCTTGAAAGGTGGTAAGGTCCAGTTTGACTTATTTATCCTGAACCACAACTGAGGGAAGCAAGGTTGTTCTTGTCATAAACCAGAACCATAGTTACCAAATGGTTTTGTTGTATGTTGTTCAGGAATGTTACCATCTCCCTGGAGCATGTCATGAACTCGTATCACATGGTCTAACATCTTACTGAAGGTCCAACATCAACGTATTGGTTGATGCCTTCTAAAATGTGTTAACAATACTTTTGAAGCTTTTGGGAGGAAGCTGACAAGTTAATATGTGTTCTAGATAGACAAGATGTAGAGAAGACATAAGATCTTACTTATCTATACTGATTATCCACCACATATTGAGGGATATAAGGTTCTTCATCTCGTGAACCCAAACCAATATTATATAATGTTTCTGTAGTATGTTGTCCAGGAATGACACTGTCTCTGTCCGGGAAATGCTGAACATTTAGTGAAGGCCCAAGGGCTTATATTGGAACTGAATGTCTGATACGGTATGAATCTATATATGAAGCTACACAACAGAAATGCCAAGACTGACTGCGTATTTGTCAAGTCACACATGGCTCACTATGTCCTCATCATGTCACACAAAAAGACAAACGTACTTGCCATCAATTTTGAAATGGGACATGATAAATTGGTTGAGCCTGCTGAGATCTGTTGCAGGTCTCAATTTGCAATTGGACTTTGTATCCAGAAATGTTCCATTTTCTTACTATCTCTACTGCTTACTTTACAAGCAAACACTAACTTTTCTTCTGTAAAGCATCCATCTTTATTTCTGTCACATGTGAGTTCCATCATGAAGGTAAGCCAATGAAAGTGAAGGGGGGTTGGATAATGAAATACAGAGATCCTCTGGCAAGGTTTGGATCACCTAACATTCTCTTTAGAATGGTTGGTCCAAATCTGTCAAAAAAGGAGTCTGGTGCCCCAGGTGGGTTTGACTGATAAACTGTTGTCATAAACACCTACATCCACCACTGCTGTTGAAAGATGACAATGGATGGACAGCTCACTAGTCAGATATGAAACAGACTCCTGCCCACTTTAATCATACATGGCTCATTCATACAGCTGGACTGGGCTGATCGACAGTCAGAACAGCTTACAAAAGATGATCTATGCCTTGAGGTCTGGCTGGCTGGTGCAGTTTGGTTTCATCCAACAGAATAGCCATACCAGGCTTGTCGGACATACCAGTCAAATTGCAAACCTTCACATCCAGCTTTCACAAATGTAGCAGATGATACTTGTACACACTCATGCCTCATGGTGGGTAAAAGCCTGACTGAAAACCTTAAGCATCATAGGTGGGGTGATATTATATTGCAGGACCTCATGTCTTATGGGTGTGGTCCTTTTATGTTAGCCCTCGTGCCGAATTGACGGGGTCCTAGGCATATCCCCAGTGGGGTTGCAATACATAATCATCATTTCTACTCATCGACATATCAATAACAATGCATTTTGAGTCATTTTGATCATACACAACTCCAATGCTTGAATGGAATCAAATGTGGTTTACATGCATGTGCCAATTAGCAATTGTACATGTAGACATGTCTTGTGTCTATCCTCCAAGACCTTAAATCATTTAACCTTCTTGCACTAGGTTGTCATCTCTGTAATGAAGAGAAAATAAAAACAAAAAAAAAAACAAGTGCACACAACAAATACATACAATTTTTTTTTAAATAAATGTAAACGGCATTATTGAGAAGACTTAGAAGTGCACAAAAGTGTACAGTGCCTGAAAAATTTCACCTATGAAACTGCATGTCATCAAGTGAAATCACATGTGACGATAATGAACAGTACAAAAACTGCAAAAATATGAATAAATTCACCTGAATTCACAAAAATGTTGTATGCATCATTTAAAACAGCACTTTGACCTACTATACCACTAAAAAAAAGTTGAATGTAAAAGCATAATAAACTAGATTCCTGGAGGTCCATCTTTATAGCCTTAAATGAAAGCTGAAAACTGGTTACTAGCAGGTACACGGAAAGCCACCTAACAAGTAGAAACACTAGTTAACCAGTAAGAGTTGCTTCCCTTTGTTTATATATATATATATATATATATATATATATATATATATATATATATATATATATATACCTATATCTATGTATATATATATATACACACACACAAACACACACACATACATACATATATATATATATATATATATATATATATATATATATATATATATATATATATATACAGAAAGACATTTCTTTGTCTTTTACTAAGAACTATATTTACAGGCAGCAGATACAAATCCGTAATGTAAATGTGATCCATTATCTTGATGGAGAAACACAGGTGTGTGTGTGTCTTTCAGTATTCTTTGTTAAAACTGGATGACAGCCATAGCTGGCAAAAGAATGGTCTTTTTACACAATTTTCCTATAGTTGCCTCTCTAAACAATTTAAGATGTCCACAACTCATCCAGACTAATGTAACTGTTTCAATGTCATCTGGTCATTCTTTACCAAGAGGCAGACAGATGTGGGAACTTTGTACTTCATTGCTGATGGAGCAGGAGTTGGGCAAAATTCAGGTGGTAGCTGACAAAAGACTTTCTTGAACAATTCATAGAAGGCTAAGTCTTCCCTAGTCATCATCAGATTGATTATTACAACAGAGTTTGTGAGCATAAATCCTTACATTGTGAAAAGTGGGCGATGCAGACATCTCCTGCAATGCAAATGATGGTGCGAGCAAAGCTTGCTGAGATTGATAAAGATCTTTACTAGAAGTCTTCCAGATAGTCATTTCAAAACAATCGCTAATTGTATCAGCCATGGTTTATGCTTTGTATCAGGCATCACTGTGACATCACTGTAGCCAGTACCATAGTAGCAGTTTATAATGGGTCATCCCAGAGCCATTCAACATCAGATTATTGTAACTATTCCCATCTGACATAGGTGTAGGTTTTATAAGATTTGGTGTTGACTGTAAAAAATCTAGTTCTGATGGCCGACTCCAGTCCTGATGGAACAAGGTCATCATTTCCTTCCTTCTGGTGCAAAATTCATGATGCAGGTACAGATTTAGGGATATTATATTACTGTAACCAGTCCCTTCCTGCATCAGCTGAGTGCTGGAGCTGATATTAACAACTGACAATCTACCTCTGTTGTTACTATAGGTCCAGAAAGGCTGCCATACCTATTCAAAATCTGTCCTAAAGGTACCATGGAAAAGATCTGCCCTGGATGAGGAGATGAATGTAGAGCTGGTGCTTTGTGTGATGCAAGGGTTGAAATGGTTTGCTTAATCTTCTTTTGCACTTTCAGTGTTTCAGTCAGAAGAAATTGGTTCACTAAGGCAGTGGCACTGCCAATAATAATGGTGTCTTCCTCTCTGTTCGTACACTCCTTCACCTTCCCTTTATTCCATGTGCTACTTCTGGTCAAGACTGCAGCCAACTGATTCTCTGTCCAACGTGTATAGATATCGTAAGCCGAGTCTGAATTACACCCCACACATTCAAGACATGTAGTATGGTTATCTCCACTCAGTTTAAAGCACTTGCACCAAACACATTGTCATGTCCATTGTGTTGACACTTGTAAATGAAAGAACTGGTAGCCTATACAAATGAAATCAGTTAAAAGTCAAGGAAACTTACTGTCAAGTGGTCACTAATCAACAGCACATGTGCCTATAAATATTAATTGTGTGACCTGTCTGGTCTGTAATATTTGCCAGTCAGTGAAAGAATTTTAAAAATAGGTCAAGTACACATGAAAGTATTAGTAACCAAGGCAGGTAACCAAAATGGTGTTGTCACATATATTACATGATGAAGTTTGGTTTTAATAAAGCCAGAAACTTTGTCTCAAATTAAAATGGGAGAAAAATATTGAAATATTGTTGGAGTATACAAGAGTATACTTCCCTTGTGTGAGAAACTTCTCAAACTCACGATTTCAAAAGATACCACTTAAGAGGTTTTGTGATGTCTGTACAAGAACTTGCTTCCAAGCACAAATGGAAGTAGTAATGTAGGTACTAATGAAATTGGTACCAATCCCTCTATTATATATGGGAAAAAAACTTTTTGCTTTTTCAAAGCTAATATTTAGCTTGGGAGGGCTGGATTCGCAAGGAAGTATATTTTTAAGAAGTCACTTATCCCTAGCCTGTGTGTGAAAAATGGAGTTTTCTCCTGGTGCTCTGCAACTTGTAGGTATGTAGCATTTACTTCCAAACTACTCTAATATTTTTTATATAAACATAACATTTTGTAAACTTTGAAATTTACAGTTATTTAATATGATTATAGCCATAAAAATGTTGACAACAATACTCACGCTATATCCATACACATATCCATTGGGGAGCATCATTGGAGGATTATGCTCATTAAGGGGTTGTCCGGAGATGTAACATATCAGTTTCGAATTGGCACAGTGCGAGTATGGCAGCTCCTTTCCCAGCTCATTGAGGTGCCGACTGCAAACTGGGCATTCGGCATTCTTCCCAGAAGCTTCACTCTTATAACAGTGACTGGACACAGTCAAAGAAACGTATGTACATACTAACACTTTAAAAAGCAGACAACACTTATTTTTATTGACAGGTATTCCCCTACACACAGCCAATAATGCCATTATCAGTAACTATGGGAAGCTTTGGGTCATATTTTGAGAAAATATTTAATATTTTCCCACAAAATTCACAAATACATGCAGAAGATGTAAACAAAAAAAATTATATAGTAGGCACCCTGCAAACTGGCCAAAAATGGCCCTTATGAACAGGGTGACCTACCCAATAGACCCAAAGGATAAGTGAAAAAATCCGCTGGATAAAACTAGGGCAGTATTAAGAGTTCTGAGCAAAGAAATTAAACTATATCTAGGCATCTGATTTACTATACTTTTAATTACCAAAACCAATTAAAAACTTCTGCACTCTCAACATCCTAGACATAAATTATGTCATCTTGTGCATGATTTTCACTAATTTTCCTAGTTTTGGGTCACCAGTCAGGCAGCAATTTTAAATGTTGTGAACAACTATATGTATACAATGTTAAAAATGGGAACCATCATCAATCAATCAGGTACTCCTGTATGTGCAGACTCTCACAACAAAATGGATGAAGGATACGGTGTTTTGAGTGCTGAAAGGCCAGCCTGGAGTGTAACTGTGAACACAGAGTCACTATTCAGCTGATGAAGCTTGAAGTTCTCCTGTCGGAATTGCTGAACAAGGTCATTCCATCTCTCTGGATTGATCAAATCCTATTAAAACGAGTAAATATGCTGGATAAAGGACAAACTACAGAAATAACATACAAACGGAAAGACTCAAGTCCACAATAAGTGATGTTGATCATTCCATTGCTGATATAGGTAAACAAGCCTTGTCAATGTGAAACATCAAAATTATAGCAACATTTCAGATTCCAGTGCAAATCAGAAAAGATAAATATGAATATAAAGTTTTGCACATTTAAGGTGTCAGCTTTTCTCAAGCCAATGCTTCCTGTACATAATCATTTAACATGACATCACTTTTACATACCTGCAAACCATCCAGTCAGCATGGGGGGGAGGGGGCAAGGGTTGAGTGCTTTGTTGCCCCAAGAGTGCATATGATTCAAATAAGCAATGTTGTACAATTATCTACTCATATAACCTCACCCAGAAAATGACTGAATATTAAAAACTGAAAAAAAGAAAATGAAATGTTTGAAGCATTTTATACACATCCAAACAAAAAATAACTTGTAAATGTATCACTGTATTGTATCATCATCAACACACACACACACACACACACACGACAAGAGGCACTTGATTACAAACATATATCATGTAGTTTCTACCTTTAAAATCCATTACAGTATTAACCTGTTGTTGCTGACTTTTGCTCTCAGTAGTTCACTGAAGGATTAGAAGGTGATGCAAGTATAATCTTTGCACTCATTAGAGACCTGATTGTACTGTTGTTCAAACTTCCCAGAATTTTCCTGAGCATTAAAAATGCTTTCTGAATCTGTCCCAATTCATGCTGATGATTCTATATAAAAGGATACTGTATGCATTACTCCAGAATGACTCATGTCAATGTGGCATTTCCAGTATGTAAACAGTATAAAATGCTTACTCCTGCTGCTTAGCATCATAAAGTCAAAGTCTGTAACCCAGGAGTTTTTAAGTTTAGTTTTATTGAATTTTGTTTGTTTCTCAAATGGTTCATCCACCCTGAATCACAGCTGCATTGTGACATTTGCCTTCAAAAAGGAAACAACATTTTCACTCTGCTAGCTTTACCATTTCAGGTAATGAAAAATGTTTTGCTTTGACATGGAGTCAAATCTGAATTGAAACTGATGTTGTTTCTGATAGTAAACTAGTCAATAATCTTTAATAAAGATGGCTGATACATTGTTATTCAAGGCAACAAAATGTAATAACTTGTTTCTTCAACACCCATCTCCAAATAACCAAACCTGAGAAAAACTGGGTTGCTCTACTTTGTGTACATATGCAAATTAGCCTGATGGGCTCTCCCACAGCAATCCTCAAAGGAATAGCAAACATAAAATCACCTGAGCTATTGTCAGCCAATTAAGTAATCTGTAGACGAGTGGCTGTTTATCTCTATTTTTACTATTTAGTTGCTTCTACTACAATTAACCATATAAAAATGCCCATGGTTAATGGTATTCCATGAGTATTTAGCATGAAGCTGTGTGAATCTGGTTATGGGCATATATTACAGTGTTAATCAATCAATCAATCTCTCATCGATCAATCAATCTCTCTCTCTCTCTCTCTCTCTCTCTCTCTCTCTTTCTCTCTCTCTGGGAAATCCCATTTTTACAAATACAAACCATACCCACATAATGTCATGTGCCATGCGAAAAATGATTTTTCACTCTCAAACCCTTTTTACCATCATGTTTTGAAAAACACATTTCCAACAATCTTTGGGGGGGGGGGTAGCATGTAGTCTGTATAAACAGTAAACAATCCTGCTAAGAGTCCATATAAAACTATTTTCGGGGCAGATTATACAGCAAATTAACACGGAGTCAATTAAAAAGTAAGGCAATTAGAGAAAAACAGATAAACAACCACCATTTCACTGATTACTTAATTCGTTGAGAATAGCACGGATGATGCATTTCAAGTCTTTTGTGGATTTATAACTGTAACTGAAATCTTGCAAATTCATTTAAAGACATTTGGAATTATGTCTTAGTGATTCTTTTGTACTGTCTGACCATCATTTGGAATACCATTGGATTTCATCTGGATAACTCAATACTTCTGGACTTGATAGAACTATTTAGGAGTTTAGGATTTCTTTCACCATACTGTTTAGTTATTATAACTTTGTCACTAGGTATTTTAGCAAAATAAATTACATTTTCAATGATGAAAAACTTGTTGTTTTTCATTCTTTGTTGTTACTTATTTTAAGACTATAAGAGTCTTGACACTTTTGATATATATACCACTATGAGAAGCGCAATAAAATGCACAACGACCAATATAAAATGTTAGTGACTTCCGATTTCCTGAACAATAAGCCATGTCAAAATTACATTTTTTTTCCCATATGTCAAATACTCCATTATTTCACAACTGATCATTGTTAAATCTCAGTAACTTAAAACAATAAAAGGCATACTGAACTTCAGAACAAAGTGTCTGACAAAGTGTGCATGAAACTGTGCAATATTTTCACATCAAACTTGTCAACATTTACATACATGAAATCTGATTAAAATGTTTAAAGAAAAATGAAGGACATTAATACATATGCTACACATAATATAAAAAGAGTCACATTTCCTTTCCTTCAGTATTGCATGAAAAATACCAGTACAAAAGCAATAAAAACAGCTTTTCCACTCCTTTATTTTGAAATTATTGATTAAGTTAGTTTTGAGACAAGTCAATACTCAATGTTAATACCATCGAAACTCAAGTACAGTTGCTATGCATGTACTAGCAAACCTGTAATAAAAGGTTACTGTGAGGAGAGTCTCTTTTTCATAGAACTCTACTTGACTCCAGATCTCATTTATTAATGTCAGCATTTGAACATTTCAAATAACAGTTTCAGTCATCATCTCACAATCTGCCGTGCCAATCGCCTTCTATACCAGGCAGAGCCTTGTTGAGTTTCTTCTAGGCAAAGCTGAGTCTCAGTGAAGTTTCAGGATGAAATGGATCATTTCATCTCACAATTTGCCTGTGCCAATCACCTTCTATGCCAGGTAGAGCCTTGGTGGAGTTTCTGGGTGAACTGGACCAGTAGCTCTGACAATTTGCTTGTACCAACCCTCCTTCTAGGCAAGGTAAAGCCTGGGTGGAGTTTCAGGAAGAAATGGACCATTACCTCTTACAATTTGCCTGTGCCAACTCTCCTTCTAGGCAAAGCTGAGTCTTGGTGAAGTTTCAGGATGAAATGTTTCATCTCACAATTTGCCTGTGCCATTCAATCTTCTATGCAAGATAGAGCCTTGGTTGAGTTTCCGGGTGAATTTGACCAGTACCTCTGACAATTTGCCTCTACCAAGCCACCTTCTAGGCAAGGTAAAGCACATGTGAAGTATCAGAGTGAAATGGATCCTCGGAACATTTGCCAGTACCAACCTTCCGTCTAATCAGGCCAGACCCTTCATGGAGTTTCTGGGTGAAATGGACCAGTTCCTCTCACAATCTGCCTTTACCAACCTTCCTTCTAGGCAGGGCAGAGCCTAGATGGATTTTCAGGGTGAAATGGATCATCCTACAATTTGCATGTACCACCTCTCCCTTTCGGGAGAGCAGATCCTGAGTGGGATTTGAGGATGATTTGGATCTTTCTTCAACCAACTACTAGGGAAGGCAGAACCTGGGTGGAGTTCCAGGATAAAATGGATGATTCAGCAGTTACTGTTTTGATTGTTACTAGCACTGCATGAATAGCAACTTAATGCCCAACCAAAAAAGGCTTATATCACTCCATATAAGTATTTTTCTAGGTAGACATTCTAAAATCTGCTTCCAGTCCCTAAGTACCCTGTTGCTACCCATTCCCATTAAAATCCAGTGATAAAAGTTTTCACTCTCAGTTAACAGTTTTGCCTTTAAAAAATGTTTCCTACATTGCAAAAGTAAAACTAGTACTTGTAATGGAGGTCACAAACTGTTGTACACTTGAAGTTGGATAAATAATGTTCGAAAAAGAATCTACCTTGTAATGAGTTAGTTGTGTATCACTAGGAAATGCTAGCAATCCCATAACCTTCTGAATGTCAGGTAACTGTTCTTCACTTGGACATGTCAAATATTTCCTAGCATGTCTGTAAAAACAAAAGTAAAATTCTTTATGACATGAGAAATTTTCATGTTACTATATTTATTATTAATATCACATCTGAGAAAATTACATGTTTAATTTTCACCAATCATTAACTAAGTTTAATAATTCTTCAGTCTGAATACTATATTTCTGCAAATAAACTCCCCAGAAGTGTGGCAATTCTCACAAAAAAGGAGTTCTATTAGAATACAAAACAGAAAACATATTTTGGCTTTAAAATCTGCTGGTATTGCATTCTTTAAATATGTTTGATTATAAAGCCATTTTGAAACAACCCTATCTGCTAAACCAAGATTGAAAATTTAATTGGGACATCTACATATACATACATATATATCTGCAAACAGGATTTTCAACAGACGTATATCCTTGGGTTTTGATACATGGTATTTAAATGTGACCCATTTCTAAGGCATGGAAATTCCAACACGTGTGTTTTTATGATGCATGTTGATTTGTGCAAGAGCATTAGTCTTAATTACTCTAGATTTTCCTCCTGAACATTTCCTACAGAGCATGCACTGTCAATAACAAATTTACTGCATGTACCTGTTATCAACATTTGCTAGACTACTGTTTACACCTTACTGGCCAATAATATCACACATTTGGAAGATCAGTATGAACTGGGAAGATCTAACAGGTCCCTGTTGTCATGTTTAGGTGTGCATAATTTAATTCTGAGTTAGATTGTTTTGAGATTATCTTTCACACTTATGACAGTGGAAGAGAGAGTCAATATTTGACTTGACTGGATTAACTTTCAATCAAACATTGGCATTTCTTTGATTGCCCATCAAATTATAATCAATTAGACAAACTGGAAAATAATGTGGCTTGCAAAGTCAGTTGTGAAAGATAAGTAGAGAAACTTTAAATGTGTTTCACTGGCGATTAATAAGCTCCAATCGGTGAAAAATTTAAAAAAATTGGATGTTTTGATTATTCCATCATTCAGTAAGAACTTACCAGATATTATGCTCAGTGATTTATTTCAAGCTTTGGAATTACTTGAAATTAAATAACAAGATGGAATCAATTTTGTTACATTAGAAGCATTTGTGAACTACTAAATGTACAATGTCTGACGGTATGTTTTTTTCCTATAGACCTGGGATTATGGGATCTAGGGTCAAACAAGCCTTCAGTTTTTAAATCTAGCGAGAACCCTGGACAAATTTCTTTTGTCTATGTTTAGACGTTTCTGTGCAACTGTGCTAATGAACTTCTCAAGATGAATGAATGGATTGACAGACAGGATTTGAGTATCATAATATCCACAGTACTTTGCTAGAGTATGAGGATAAAATATTATGCAAAGTATCACAACATTCAGTAAGTAATACTTTGAAGTTCATTTGTCCATTTTCAAAATAGAATGTATCATATAAACTTGCTTATAAGTCCAGTGAATCTTCAATCAACAAAGATCCTGATCTGCTGTAACATCATGCACCTGCAGATCAGGGTCTATGTTCTTTGTTCTACTAATTACTCCTAACAAACTGCACAGACACAGATCAGCTGGCACATTAGGCTACAGCAGATCTGGGTCTGTGCAGTTTGCATTTGGACTTGTCTTATAAGCGAGTACATACGGTAATTATTTATGTAACTAAAAGTTAAATGTGAAAAAGGTACAAAGGATAGCTTCATTAATATCTGCCGATTTATAATGCAAATGAAAAGTCTTGTGATATCAAGTACTATGGAATAACTTACCTTACTGCTTCTAATCTTTTATTATTTCTTACTAACTCAATAAATTCCTGTGTTCTCAGATTAAACTCTAATGTGCTCTGAAAGACAAAAAACGTAATAAATAATATATATCTATTAATTTCACTGCAGCTGTGTGTATGATGAGTTTTATTACACTATGCAAGGCTTTGGGCAGTTTTATTACACTATGCAAGGCTTTGTGTAGTTTTACTACAATATGCAGGGTTTTGGGTAGTTGTATTAAACTACACAGGGTTTTGGGTAGTTTTATTACACTATGCAGGACTTGGGTAGTTTTACTATGCTATGCAGGGCTTTGGGTAGTTTTATTACACTATACAGGATTTTGGGTAGTTTATTAATTTTAAGTTTCATGTGCCTCATTTTTGGGCAGAACTGCATTTGGGACCAAGAATTCCTTTCAGTTTCCAGTGTCAGAAGATTTCAGTTTACCAATTTAAAGTTTACTGAAATTAAAGAAGGAAAAACTAAGTATAAGACACATGATTTGGTTTCAAAGGAATTCTGGTTTACTGAGGACTCAGTCTTGAGAGGTATGTATTCTCAGAAACTGCTGAGAAAGAAACAAAAAGTCAAGCTTAAAATCGAACAAGACAGATATATACCCAGACTAAACTAACTGACTTTAGTATGCAAAGAAAAGATGAATTTTATAACAATTATGAAATACTTTTGCTAGGCCTACTAGGTAACCATTAGAACTCAATCTGTGGCAGTGAAAAAAAAAAATTAACATCCTAAAATCCTTACAAGCTAAATGGATACCCCATATGTCACAGTCATTTGCATATTATTTGGAATAGAACTCTGGCTAAAATTTCCTGAAAAAGGTGGTAGATGATTCATATTTACCTTTATTTTCCTAAGTTTTGATTTATTTTCATAGCACCAATTTAGACAAGGTCCTGTCTCTCTCCTTGTCAGGGACTCTTCTATGGCCTTGGAGGTCATGAACAGCTCAATATTTGTAAGGTCCTGCATGAACAAGAAAAACAAAAGGATTTACATTAATGCTCCTCATTATCTGTCTGTCTGTCTGCATTTCATATCTAATACATTTAATATTTAAAACTGGTCTGTCCAGACAGTGTCTGAAATGTGTGGGTGCACATATGCAAAATGCACCCAGTTTTGACTTAGTGAAATCAAAATTTCCATACAGGTGCATGATCTGCACGCAAGAAAAACTGCCGACTCCAAACATTATTGAAAACTGTATATAAACAATAAGACTACTTTTACTTCTTTTTGGTTGATTTTAACTGCACTTTCAACACATTGGCTACAGCACGCTAAGGAATGGGGGCTAAATGCATTTTCCAAGGACACTCTGAGTCAGCTGACCCAGCATGGCCTTGACAAGTATTAGACCTACAGCTTAAATTACGAGTCCAATGCTCTACCAACTTAGCTACGATGGCTCCCTCCTTGTGTAGGCTTCAGTCCTAAAATGGCTAATTCGTACTCAACAAAATAAGCCTTGAAGTGACAATGATTCTTTAAATGGCCATCAAATCAAATAGAACAAAAGTCTGTGAAAATAAAAATCAGTTGAGAAAAGCCTAGTGTAACTGACTGTCAGCTGATGAGTTATAATTAGTAAGCAATATTTTCTACTTATAACCATTGTATTTTCATGAAAGCTCCCACAGAGAGAAATGGGTGTACCTATAAACTTAAGAAAAAGGGGAAGGCCACATGTTAAATTCCAAAACAAAGATAAGTTTTCCAAATAAAGGCTGCATAAAAGTGATAAAATCTTAATTCTAATTCAGCATTAGGGACAACCTAGCAAAAGAGAATAGAACACGCAAGACAATACTTTTTAAAACGGTTTTGTTGACTAGCTTAAACTAGAACAAATGCAATGGCTTGCTCCCCATACTTTTCACTGTATATTTCCTACACTCTGGTATTCAAACAGACTACCAAGACACAAACCCAGGGTCAATCTGAAAAATCCATCGAATATAATAACATAATTATATATCATTAATCTTTCTGCTGTGGTGACATATATCAACATTATTTTCCCCCATTTAAAATGTCACTGTCATTGAAAGGATAAAGTTGACTTTAAAAAGATTTGGTCCCTAAGAGGCCAGTTTTCAAACCCTAAAATTAGATTCAAGAAGACAAATAAATTCAGATGCAGATGCCCATATAATGAGTATAAGATGCATGAAGATGATGAAACTGATTAGCAGTCTGGAGTTCAATAATTTAAAGTCCATGATTGTGAGATATA
>JAECUM010066027.1:0-12500 GCA_016617855.1 Megalonaias nervosa | reverse complement strand
CACATGGGTGATATATATGCATAATCGCATGTGACAACTTTAAACCTCTTCAACAGTGTATTTGAACAACAAGAAACTGTGTTTCGATCAAAAATGTTTATTTCATTTGACAAGAACGAGAAGGTGGTGATCTGCCTGCATGGAATCTAACATCACGCTTTAATTCTTCTGAGAAAAATGCTAGGTTTTTCCAGACCAATAAATTTTGATGACATGTTGAATATCATGCTTTTTATAAGTAATTTACAACGAAGAAAGCGTAACATTTAACAAAACTCAGTGATCTTGAAACACTGCTCTGTCTTGCTGGCTGTTATATTTTCAATAAACAGCAAACAAGCCATGGATGATTGCAGTTCTCTGAGATCACGTAACCACTAGCCTTGATGAGCCGCAAATTTATATATCAAGCAATACTGGAATAGTGCAACAAAATTAACTACAACATGCAACTTCGTCCACTCAAGCCCGACAATGGATTTGTATTTCTTCCAATGCCCTTCCTGATCGCACATTGACGTGTGCATGGATCTATGTGCGCTTGCATAACGTTACATAAATTAAGGACGAAAAATTGAACATTTTTGTTGTTTTATTCGTTGTCGTGTCTAAATAACCATAACGGTGTAAATACAACACAATACGTTATATGGAAGGTTCACTCGAGCCAGAAAATGCAAACGTAAAATTTACAAAAATAAACCATAAACTATTTTTTTTTCCTCAGTATGTCACTGGATGAGAAGATGTGGATAAGTCAAATATACCCTTTTTTTTTATCCTCAACATGTCACATGAAAAGTTGATAAATTAAATGCACGGTTTTCTATCTTCAACATGTCACATGAAAAAGTGGATATATTAAATACACGGTTTTCTATCTTTAACATGCTACAGAAGGAGAAAAGGTGGATAAATCTAATGCACGGTTTTCTATCCTCAACATGTCATATGAAAAGGTGAATAAGTTAAATGCACGTTGTTTTTTTTTCTTTTTCTTGTCCATTTTTATTTCCATCTCCAATGTCACAGCGATTTACGGATTCCATATGGAATGGGGTTACGCTCTTTGTAAACAGGATGAAATCTTTATAAAACATTTTAACATTGTTTATTTACTGTTTAAACGTGAACTTTAAACAGCAGTTGCCCTCGCTTTGTTGTTTTTCCCTGTGCAGTTGAGACTAATGGATATATATATTTGTGGATAAAATAAATCCAACTCATCAAAGGCGACAGCGATGAACATAAAGTAATACGTTACTGATTGCCAGGCAAATGTGTAATATTATTGAAAGTTGGGAACTTTGATTGCAGGTTCTAATGAACCTACTGACAGAACGGTTTTGCTTTTGTAGTCAAAGTTCGTTTCATCAGTGATGAATTAAACGTTCTGGCGTTGACGCTCCAAAATCATCCATTTAGCCTATGAATAGTGAAAATGATCTCAAAACACAACCATGATCGATAATTTAAATGTATGTACATGGTGCTCAACCACGAAGTAGAATTCCTCATCTTCTTGAATTTGTGACACCACGATTTCGCATAAGTAAACTATCGTCATAGCCATGAAACCAGAAACAGTGTAATAATATGCACATGGGACGTACTTGGTATTTATCACATAGTCGGTACACTTCGCCTACAGTGTGTGCAGTTTCATATTTTTGATATTATACGTGTGAACATATCTCTTTATGTGATTCTGATTGGTCCAAATAAGCCCATGAAATTATTGTGCAGTTTTCTCTTTATTGATTGGCTGGGATCGTGGGAAAACGTTATTAACCCCGCCTTCTGGAATGTTTTGTTTTGAATGAACATTTTTGGCGGCCATTTTTTAAACTCGACTCGCGAAAGGAAATTGAGGAAAAATTATCTCGGCTGTCGGAATATGGATATGTTACTCACACAGGGGTTTGTTATGTCATGTTTAACAATATCATCATTAGAAAAATGGCGTAAAACTACAAGACAAGAACAGCAATAAGAAGTAAAACTAAGGGTATTGCTTATTTGATAGCGGGTGGCGGGGGGGGGGCGGCGGTATATCTGTAACATAGATATAGAATCAACCGAATATACAAGCGTGGTTTAAATGTTAACTTACAGAAGTAAATAAACTCACCTCTGTTCACAGAAGAATCTGGACATAAATGGGTCTCCTAACTGACATAACTTTATCCAACCACAGCATCTTTACGCAGTATATATGGGATGCAAATCCGACTCAATTAGAAATTTGTTTACGTCTTCTGTACAGTCTATTGTTCCAAATCAAATGCTGCAAATATCAGGTCACAAATGCATTGCAGTAAATGTGGGAATTTTTGCATCCAGTAATCCTATTTCACATGAAAATCCGAACAACGTAACATTTAGTTCTGAAAGTGACATTTTAGGGTAAACATGTACTCTAGGCCTACTGTACTGTGTACCGTATCAAACAATGTGGCAGCATCACATCGCATTGATCATTCTGTTTTGAAAAATGATTTTGTCGTTATAAAATGTTCTGTTTTATTCGGATGGAAGCCTTTTCTTTGATTTATAGTTGTAAAAAAGTACAATCTACTTTTACCAGTTCAACTTTGTTTGGGACTATATTTTATGCACAACAAATGAAAGGTTCACCGTCTGTCAGAATGAACGAAATTATTCGTTCTTCTTTCTATCTAAATAATTTCCACTGAAATAAAAACTATGTGATAAAAAGAACCTCAAATGGGTAATGATTTAATATTAAATTTATGAAACTCGTTGAATAATGTCCGCTTTTGTTCGCCAAGGCTCGCAAAAGCTGAACATTATTCAACTCGTTTCATAAATTCAATATTAAATCATTACCCATTTGAGATCTTCTATATCTGAAAAAAAAAACTATTTTAATTTAAAATAAAATTGTTAAGGTTATTTGCATTTTCTTACCTTTTTAAGGCAATAATAAATGTTTTTGCTACTCACCCCCACCCCCCACCACATTATGTTACTTTGTCATGGCATTATTGTTCCAGCAGACGAGTAAATGAAAGACAGTTGTTTCACATAACTCGATGTCTGGCTTGTGGAAAAATAACAACCTGGTGACGTATAGTTAAAGTTGATAATAAAAGATTAACAGAATTTCAAAACGAAGTGATTCTTACGTATCCTTTGGTATCGTAAATAAGAAAGTTCCCTTCTACTCATATATATGTATATTACATATAACCTACAAAAACCTAGATTATAAGTAAAGTGTATTTCTCGAAAAATGAAATAAACATTTTATCGGAACCCAGTGTTGAACCCCAATTTTCTTATATTTAGTCATACGCGGTGTCTAGTTCTAGACTTTTCTATTTATCCCTGTAATAATAAGCAATTGGGGATCTTTCACATGTGCTCAGTTTGAATGAAATTTCTGAAACGAGTTGAAATATTCCCATCCTGCGTGAGTCTTTGTGATCAAATGTTTAAATTACATATCAAATTGGATACATGCCATTTGTGATCGTTGCCTCAGTGGTCAGGTGGACCCACCTTTGGGCTGGCGACACTACCGACTAGATAAGATTGCTGGGAAACTAAAACGCAGATCTTGGAGGAAAGATGTTTCTTAAAGTTCCTGCGACGTAAATTTATCAGTAAAGCCAATCAAAGTACACATCTCCGATGTACTGTTTTTTAGTTCCACAGTACGAATGAGCTCGCACCTATTCAATAGTGTTGCCAGGTCGAACGCGGGTTCACGCGACATTTTAACAACTATGATCACTGAGGCCATGATGACCACAGAGGTTGGACACACAAAAATATTTGGCATTCCCACAGTTATCTATTTCATAGACAGTTGGCTATGCACTGCCCATGTTCTCGTTTATATTTTAATTGTATTTAGTTCATTTAAATACGTATTTCTGTCAACTATTTTAAAGTATACAAACCATTTTTGAGATTATTTTACACAAAATAGATAAATTGAATACTTTGTTCAGTTTTTAGTTACAAAATGTTTCATTCCTATTTGAGAACTGTTAATTTAAAATGAATTATTAGGATGGGGTTTACAAGTACATCCAATATGCATACTACTACAAAAGTACTTAACTTCTAGGAGCATCATATCACAAAAGTACGCATAGAGATTTATATTCCTTCTCCGTTGACGTTGCTGTATTGTGTCAGTATTTATCATGTGTAAAAGAGCAAACAAAAAGAACTTTAGTACTTGTTAACTGTCTTCCTAGAACGACTCTTCCAATAATATTTCTTAATTCGTGAAAAAAATGTTCTCGAGCCTCAACAACCCAGTATATCTGATTTTATTTGATTTTATTTGATTTATTGCCATGATGTCACTTGTGAGGTTTCCTGGCTTGGTTGACAAATCATAGGCTTACTCCATGTTTGATGGGTAACCGCGATGTTGTCGAAATAGTTGTATCTCCTTTTGTAACTATTATTCAATCTCAGATTACACACTTTGGTTTAAAGTCCATGAAACTGGTTCTCAAACTGACGATGAATTTTATTTGGAGTCGTATACGTTCGTCCATCAGACTGAATGATTTCTGGTAAAGATGAACTTGATTCGTTTGCATTATAATTTACTAGCATGTATCCTTCGAATGAAATGTGTTTTAATGCGAGAATTTAATGTCATAACAAATAACTTCAATGATTATTTGGTAAAACGATTTCCATCTCAAACACTTTGAGTTTTGGTACCGATTACGTTAAGTTTGTCAGTGATACCTCGAAAATTCTCGATCAGTATAAATTGCTTAATAAAGGAGTAACACTAGATAAGGAAATTAAACCACAGTGATAATAATTTCATCACACATGAACTTGATCCACTTTTTCAGTTGGTAACTCCTTGTTACAAGTTTTAGCTTGTACTACAAAGCTAAGCAAAGTTTACCTTTTGACAATATTACATTATCCCAAACACCGATATGGCAAGAATAAAAAAAAAACCAACTGGTTTAATTAAAAATAATGATACAGGTAAATAAGTCTGGACGGTAAAGAAGATTCAGATGCACATATTATTATATAATCTATATCTGAGAGTGACATCAACAGTCTATATTCATCAGTCTTATCTTTATTTAATGACATGGCTTTGATATGTTTTATGGTAAATATAGGAATCCGATTTGTAATAAAAATAACAAACGGTGGTTTGGAACTAAATGTACGAAATATGCAAAACAATAACCAAACAAAATCAAAAGGACAAATCTTATTCATCCAAATTTGAGTTATATAGATCAGGCAGTCCATTATATTCTTTAATGCCATTTGATCTTTGCATATAGAAAACATGCAATTCTCTTTTGGCAATACATTAGCATAATATTAATAATTTGTCTTGTTCTTTGCTGCCATACTGGTTTTGAAGAACAGAACACTGCATACGGTCAAGTCTGACGTCATACAGGGATTCTCTGATGATCCCTATAGAAGATGATGATACGGAAATATGTGAGTGGTCCATTGATATTTTTGTCAAGACACATCCTAACTCTTGCTGCGCTAGTAATTATTAATGTTGATTTTAATGTTCTCGTAACCCTACACAGAATGTAAAAAATGCAAACGTTCTCCCAATATATATGCACTCTTATATATACTACAACTACTGCAACTCCTGCTACAACACCTGCAACCTTGGTTTCGCTTCGCGCTACTGAAAAATATACATATATATATATATATATATATATATATATATATATATATATATATATATATATATATATATATATATATATATATATATATATATATATATATATATATATATATATATAGTCGTTCTGACGTGCCGTGCTCACTTCTGTCTGCGTGGGTTCGAGTCTCAGGCACGGCCAATGTGGGTATATGAGAAAGCTTGCCAGTAGCTTCTCGTGGGTCGGTGGTTCTTTCCGGGGTTTTCCCGGGTTCTTCCTCCACCATTGGCCGCCATGTGTAGCCTATCTTGTGGTGAAAAATGGCGTTAAACCCTACAACAACAACAACAACAACAACAACAACTGACGTGCCGTGAACGCTAATACATGATTCAAGTAGCATTAAGTCAAAGTATATTTTGGGAAGGTGTTTAAGATCTAATCCTACAAGTCCACTCACATTTTTATGTAATGTCTGATTATACTGTAAAGGGGGAAAAACAGAGATCAAGGCACATAAATGCATAGAATGCAACCTTAAAGTAGTCTACTCATATCTTTGGCATGCTCAATTAGGAGAGGAATATGTGTCTATCATACATACTGCTATGGAAAGATAATCGACAATGCGGACCAGAATTAGATCAAAGACTTCTTTGATGGGAATATGATGACGCGAGGATTGTTTATTCTTGATTACAAATTACATATATTTTGCTCCGCCTGTGTATAATGCAAATTCGCATATTTTTAGGGAATCAGGATCTAACAGGAGAATACATAACTCATGCTAAAATTATCAGTGAGATGGCTTTGACAATCGCTGTACCATGTGTAAAGACATTACGTTAGTAGATGATTTCCCAAAAGATTTTTCTATTAATTAATGAACACTGTGCATATCGATCATTTTACGTCTGGCATGCTTCGGTGGAATGAATCAATTTTGAGTCTGTAAAAGATGAGCTTCATGGTCTTGAAAATTTAACGACCTGCAGAATATATATTACTGTACTACTGTGTCCATTGAGGCCGAGAAGGGTATTTACTGTGCATTTGTGTCCTTTTGAGGAAGAGAAGGGTATCTACAGTGCATTCATTTCCTTTTGAGGCAGCAAGGTTATTTACTATATGACTGCACCCTTCTGAGGCAAAGAAGGATATTTACTGTGCTATTGTGCCCTTTTGAGTAACAGAAGGGTATTTACTTTGTTATGATGCCCTTCTATGAAAGAAAAGGGTATTAACTTTGCTATTGTGTCCTATTGAAGTAGAGAAGGATATTTATTGTGCTATTGTGTCCTTTTGAGGCAGAGAAGGGTATTTACTTTGCTATTGTGTCCTTTGGAGGCAAAGAAGGGTATTTACTTTGCTATTGTGTCCTTTGGAGGCAAAGAAGGGTATTTACTTAACTATTGTGCCCTTTTTTGACAGAGAAGGGTATTTACTTTGCTATCGTGCCCTTCAGAGGCAGAGAAGGGTATTGTGTCCTTTTCAGACAGAGAAGAGTATTAATTGTGCTTGAGTACGAGAAGAATATTTACTGTGAAATTGTGTCCATATTGGGCATAAATACTCAATAAAAGCATTTTATTGTATAAAGTCAGTTACCTGTTACGCTGCAATTTTTAGGGTCTCCATTTCGTCACGTAGCTTTCCGGCGAATTAAGAAACCATTAAAACACTTCCAGTTCTTAGTAAGTGAGGTCGTACAAATCTCAAATTGGTTGCCACATTTTAACAAAACAATTGGCTTTTACAAATGTGTTTATAAACAAATTTCTGCTTCTTGGTCCTTCATTGTCATTGAAGGTGGATAAATGCTTGCTGGTAAGATAAACATTTGCATGTGCACGCATCCTAAAGAGCACCATAATTTCGATAAATCCTTCTCCTTTATGTAGTTTGAACATTGGAGTTGTATAGTAATTGTTAACATTGCATGCGCTTATTCAGAGTGTAATATTTGCTCGGCTAACCAGTTCTTTCTCAGTCATTAATTAGTTATAGTCTTTCTCACTTTTTATTCATATTCCTGTTATTCTAGCAACTTTATGATGTAAAAATGAAAGCACTGAAAACTGGTACATTTTTGTAATTGAAGATATTGAAAATTTTTGAGTGCGTAAAGGGAAGTGTGTGTGTGTGTGTGTGTGTGTGTGTGTGTGTGTGTGTGTGTGTGTGTGAATAATAGTCGATTCATATTGAATGTTAATTATTGGAAAAAAATCTAAAGAAACATTACCGAATATGTTGTAACATCCACGAAGAGTTAATATTTGAGGGAAGAGTTTTCATTTCTAAGACAGCTCTTTATGTTAGACTGTATTATTCATTCTTCTTGCTGTATTAATTTGAAATAATGAAATAAGTTAAGCAGTTTCACGATATCTTTTCATTACTTATGACCCGCAGGAGTGAGTTGTTATCAATCGAACTGATATTTATACACAAAGCGCAGATAAAAAGGTAGACAATAAAACGATTCATGCCATTTTTATAAACGTTTCGTGACTCGGCTGAAACAACATCTGATTTACCATTGCACTCCACAGTTATTATGTACGTCTGAGAGAGGGTCCGGGATAAGTGAAGTTGTTTGCATTAGCAGCATGCAGAATGGACAGAATATTGACGTACCTCTATGCTACTTTCTTGTACTGTGATTGAAATTTATTTCAGTGTTGTGATTATGGAAACTATGCACTATCTAAATCAGACAGCTGCTCCAAATGCTCGAAAAATGAACCTGAACTATTCCAAAGTGTACTGAGATTAGCAGTTACTAATACAGGGAAAGTGGATTTGGATGAGTAGACAATTTCAGCTTATGAATGTGCAATAAATAGATTATCAAATATAAAAAAAGGTAAGAGAAACGTCATCGGGTCAGTTTATTTTCCCGATTTACCTTTGAAGTACAGGAAATCAATATGACCAGTGGAGCTGTATACTCTACAACCCATATTAGACCCATCAATTGTGAACCACAAAAAAAGGGAAATTAAAAGTTATTTGAACAATACCTAATATATCAAAATTCTTTTTAAATAACTGGGATAACTACCGAGGAAAACTTGGAAAATTCCTTTTCTTAAAAAATCACACTTTTGAAAGGTACGAACCTTAACGAAATGCAAAACCGCCAGGTCAAGTTGATTTTGCAGTATTCAATTTCTTGAAGAAATATATTATGATACTATATGTCGGTTGCTAATAAAGCGTTTTTACAGAACTAGGTTTCCCTGTGCTTGAGAGAATACGACCTTTTAAGCATAAATTTAATGTTTGAAATTAATTTTTCTTTGCCTATAGCAAAATTGGTCTATTTCAATTTGGCGTAATTTGATGCTTCAGTTTCGAAGAATGTTTTGAAGTAAGCAAATTAGTTGCTATTAGTAGGCTTATTATGAAGCTATAATCACAGAATTTTCGGTCTCTTTAATTTAGGATCATCTGCTAGCACCTTTACTTTCAGTTACGTATACCAGTGGTTCTCAAGTTTTGTTTTCGCTGACCACACAAACATTGCCTAGGAACTCGGCGGACCACATAATGATCTTTCCTAATGTTGAATGTAACGTTAGCTAACTATAATAAAGCACTTTGCATAAAAACGCTATAAATCAAAATAATAATAATTAACATTATTGTTCTACAATAAAACCATCACAACTCATACTTTCATATCAGTAGTCTTTCCTTTCTCAGCGATGATCAGCCTTTTTCCTGCTAGTTCAGGTTCTCTATTGTCCGTGTACCACAGTCTGAGAACTTCGAACATAGACAACTCCAAGTATCACCTCTGAATAGGAGGCCGCGAGCTTGTGCTTGAGTTTCTAACATAGCATGAAAAATGCTCCATTCATTTATTTACCTGCTATAAGAATTTCTGCGATTCCTGTGTATGTGTGACAGTCTACATATGTTGGATTAACAGAATTCTTCACAGGCGTGGATGGGAACATCCCATCTGAGGGTCAGAAAAGGCTCATGTTTGGTGCAAAAATTCCGATTCTGAACGTGGAATTGTCCTGTCCAAAACCCATGAAGGACTATTTTCTCATATTCCTGAACGAAAATAAGGGTCACAGTCAAAATGGCGCATTGTGAATATTGACGCAGCTTTAAAACAGTAAAGCAACCGTTTAAAATGTTATCACCTTCAGATAGAGATATATATATATATATATATATATATATATATATATATATATATATATATATATATATATATATATATATATGCATCTATATTAATAAATATAGTTTTGATCATGAGCACTCAGAAATTCAAATTTATTAAATTTTTATATCATGGTGTTTGTATAGATTTACTAATTTACTAATGGCAACTGAATTAGAACCGTGAGTCCTAAAATGTTTGGTTTACAGTGAATAATTCAGTGTTCATTGTGAAGCTTGAAATGGCGTTTGAACACATATCAGTGTTCAAATAATGGTGGTCGAGACCGTCGAGGTAATGGGGTAAACAGTGTCCGAACTGAGTCGAAACCGGACTACATAATCTGCGCTTGTAGTAAAGTCGCTCAGTGCAAAGCTTCCTGTTTTAAGAACACTTAATGTGAACCGCTGCACGTTTTGGGATGCAATTAATGTTTATCTTAATTATTGTTATTGTTTATCTTAATTACTGATAATGCTTTACTGATAATTGAAATTTGGGAGCTTTTTGCCAGTTTGTTTGCACAATGATCGCAGTATGTCATGTGATGAATGATAACAGTTGTCTGATGAATCAAGAAAGACATATTTCCCTTCCCAGTTCTAATCTGATAATCTGATAAACACGAGTATACACAAGTATGAATGTGAGAAACACCTTTATGACTTCAAGAACTGGACTATGACTGGTATAAAAGCCAGTAATAGTTTAATTATTCTTTCAGGGTGTACTCCCATAAAGTTATAACTGTATCATGTGACCTACAAACTTATGTAAGTCACATGACCAATTGCAGTACTTGACTGGGTACAAACCGGCTGACAACCTCCGCTTCAAAAGTTACGATGCAATCATCGAATCTATGATCGTAGTAAACGAATGTTTGTGTTATTATGTATAAAAATGACGTACTGTGTGGTTTTTAGAAGTGAAAGTTATCGCATTAAATAAGTAAAATTAATTATATCCGTACTAATTGTACTGTCGTTTGAGAGCATTGCGATTTGGATTAAGAGGGTGGGGTTGGGGGTGGGCAAGGGACTTAATTATTACAGCTATTTGTAAACACTCATCTGCATAGTCTTCACAAAGAAATTTACGTAAGATTTTCCGGGGTGTACGGGACTTGGTACTTTGCTGGGGGTTTTTTTCATAAGGTTTAGCCACGCTTGCTATTGTATTCCCCAATAGTGACCTGGGAAAACAGAACAGAAGCAAAGACTGAAGAACACCAAAAAGCTGTAATTGTAGTCTTGCTGTTTAAAAGTACCGAACCTTACTCTGGTTTTAGAACTCGAGAGTGTAGCAATGTTTACTGTCGCGTTACCCAATATCGACATGGAAACGGAATGTTATGATCGAAAGCTCAGAATGCGTGGGGTTCATGCAGAAGGCTCCGAATGTATGCGGTTCAAGGCAATCACAACATTCCATTAGTAAAGGGCATATGGTATTCAAGACGTACATTACATTCCGTACTAACATGTAACTAATAATCCCACTTTGGATGACGTCATGTAGTTTTAGCCTGCCAAGACTGTCTCTGCATAGGGAATTTGCAGATATCAGTCTGAAGAAGAACGCCCCTTGCGGTGCGTTTACATTTTGATATTTTTCATGATTCATTTTCTTTAATCGTAGACAACACTCGCAAACCCGACCGTTTCACCTTCGTTTTTCAACAGTCACTAATTTAGTTAGCCATTGAATAGTGATGAAAACAGAATTGGTTACCTACGTTTAAATCATCATGCTTCTGACGTCGTGAATGTCTCCAATCTTTATAGAACTGTTATTCTGACAAGAGAAATATTTCCCAAGTATCAACCAAAATACTTGATTACAAAAGTCTAACATGCAATTTTCCACAGCATATAACGAAATAAAAATAAATAAATTAAAAAAACTAACAAACAATGCAATTTAAATATACATAACAACGCACACATGAATGAATCATAAAGTACTATAACACTAGATGGCATCGAATAAACTGTGTCGGTTAGTTATTCATCGTTTATAGTGTCGTAGTTTGTTGTTTAGCGCTCCGGTTGTCTAAGTTATTGGATGCGGGAGATCGCGGGTTCGAACCCCGGCCAAGTCATACCAAAGACTTAGAAAAATGGTACTAGCAGCTGCCTCGCTTGGCGCTCAGCATTAAGAGGTTATTGTGAGGACAGGTCGACCTAGTGTCAGGATAATGTGACTGGGTGGGACATGACTCTACATGTCTGCAGCACGAAGCCCCAGTGCTTGCCATCACTATAAATTGCCATACTGCAAACTTCGTAGTGATATGAATGAATTTTGTTTGAAATACTTTAAAACTCCAAATAACACACACACACACACACACACACACACACACACACACAAAGAGTTTGTTGTTTGGTTGTCAGGATCAGTTATTTTATCTATGCAAGTATTAATTATTTCCAAAAGTCGAAACCATTCATCTAGTCGTAAATGGGTTGGCAAAACAAATGACGGAAACCCAAATCAAACTTGTCTGCATTTGCTGCAAACTCAACAAAACTATTACGTAAAAATTTCATTTTGTCGGAGTTATATAATGTTCAGTACAGTAATGGTACATGAAAGACCTTCTATAGCTCACTTTCTCTCTCTCTCTCTCTCTCTCTCTCTCTCTC
>JAECUM010066026.1:0-26842 GCA_016617855.1 Megalonaias nervosa | reverse complement strand
GACAGTTATGTATAAAGTAGTTGTGACACATAGTTTTCAAAATGCCACACCACACTTGAATAATTGAATACTATAGACAAAAAGCGGCATACAGTAAGGCCCGGTTAGACCCAAACTCAAACGACCAAGAAAGACTTCTTTGTGTATCCGATGATCGTTATAAACACCTGAAAGAGATTTGGATAAAAAAATATTTGTGACTAAAGCAAGTCTATAAACGCCAATGCTAAACAAATCAATCTATACACATACAAATACAGTTACTTACATTCTAGAAACAATTAATCTAGAAATTTACATTAAATCGTATGTCTATCTTTACCGGGATTTACCTACCTGTCTATGACAGATATTTTAACTTATTATTCTTAATCTCATTCATGCCAACAAATGTGAACATGCATGTGACGGATAATGCATTTAGACACATTTTCAAATTGCTTGCGGTATTTTATGCTCCTTTAATGTTATATATAAATATATATATATATATATATATATATATATATATATATATATATATATATATATATATATATATATATATATATATATATATATATATATATATATATATATATATATATATATATAATACTCGTGAGCAAAGGTGAGGATTTAGAAATTATTTGCCGTGTCAATGGTCTTTTACCTGCTGCTCTTGTTAAACTTCAATGATTCTGTGTCAAAAGGTTTACGAAAGTTCTTATGGATGCTCTTTCGAAATGATTTCATATGATTTTGTTCAGATAAATGTCGCTTTTGGTTCATTTCCTCTAATCACTGTAGTCCATAGAAAATTGATTGTCAGTAAGGGACTTAAAATATTCTTTACTGTTAGTCAATGATATTTCAGAGCTTCTCTAAATCATATCTATATTTAACCCTAAATCGGCCAATGAAAACAAGCACTTTTTCGGCCAACAGAGTGCAAACGGCTGAGTAAATCTAACGAGGAGGTCGGGTTATTTTAGTTAGTCGAATTAAATGTATAAGACATTCGAAAGAAGGAATAGAGAAAAGTGAAAACTATCGTGAGTTGGTATAAGATTCAAGAGGGTTGTCTGAACAAGCTAACTCTATGAAGATAAATTCCAGTTTGGGATATTAGTGTTTTGTGGCCATTTGTTTTAAGTTAGTAATACAGAGTCGCGATAACTTCGATGAAATTACGGTCGATCCAGGGTGTGTCGTGCATATCTTTTTATGCTTTTCGTACGAAGTAGGACTTGCCGTGATAAGCCATTGATCAAGGTTTCACTTGGATAACTGTCCTTACGCTTATGTGTATGAATGTGCGCAAACTTCAGCAAATATGTCTCAGTCTATATCATCCTTCATATTCATGTAGACCCTTGAAACGTCACAGATAAAACGATTTATTTGATAGTCGCATAAGAGTTGCGTGGTAGATTGGAAATGCATTATATATTGACCCGTTTTGAAAATCGACATTCAGAACCATTGTGTTTCTCAGAGGAAGAGAGGATCCGGATTATTGAAGAATATTTTTATGTCGCTCCAGATAAGGGAGTTTCCAAGCAACTTGCAGATTTTTTAATTTTTTTATAAGGGTATTTTCACATCTATTGATAGTCAGTCCCTAACTAGCCGAGTATGAACTAGAAGGCAAAGGGTGTTACCAAGCACACATTTAGAACTAATACTTCCAAATTTAACTATTAGACCAAAGGAGCCTTAACTAATCTCGTCAATGCTTTTGTTTTATAATTAATGAAATTTGCGGAAAGAGACCAGGGGAATATGAAAGGAAGTTTGCAAGTAAGGACGGGGCTTTTGCACTCAGATTTTATCAATCCGCTCAATAAGATCTAAATTTCATTATATCCAGGTTGCACATAATTAATATACTGTTACGACTCTATGGCTGAAACAACGTAACAGGAAGAAGCAAAACCAGCAAATATAATAAAATTCCAGAAACAATTTATTCCCTTTGAATTCAAAGAGAAAATTTAAAAGACACACTATTGTGAATTAAATCCCAAATGTTTTATCACAAGTCCAAAAGTATAGAATTTTCCGAATGAAATGCAATAATCTTGGATGTACTGATGTAGCAATAGTCTTGGTGTATCATAGTAATATAATCTGAATGTCTTTGAATGAATTCATAATATTGTCACTAGTTTGTTTTGTGCAAAAGTCAAAGAGCACTTTGTAATTCCGATGAATAATTTCAAAAAATTATTCTGCTCAAATTATATGTCAGCACAACTAAACACTCTGATCATTGATTCCCAAAGACTGATATGATACAGGAATGAAGACATTGTTTACAAAACGTCTATTTTATACCAAGTGTCACTTGACCAAAGACAAAGCAGAATGTTCTTGAAAACTGATAATTTCTAGTGGAAATACTAATTCGTAAACAAGGCCAGGCCTTGCACTTATATTTTAGCGAACATCTTCTTTACCACTTATGATCATAACAAACTCAGGTAGACATTACATAACATTAGTCTGGTAGACAAAATCTCTTCAATCAATCATGGACAAAATTAAGCATACAATACAGTTCTAATTCACATAACATTACATTAAGGAACATAATGTTCAGGAGATTATGTGTTTCTAGTTATAACCGAATGTATTTAACTGTGTATAACTCTTTTGCGGCTGATATTGATGAAAGCAAGACGAAATAAGAAATATTACATAGACTATCCAGCGCAACCGTTTTTCACCTTTAAATCGACATGTTATATTAAAGTGAATGCGTTTTCTAATATAAAAATAAAATTAAGTTTGGCAGCTGAGTACATGTAGTGAAAACAAATGCAATGTTTTCCAGACTCCTAAGAACGATCACTCTTGTTCTTATTTTCGATTGAATGTACTCCATATGACGGTGCTAACACATTTCATTACCCAACCAATAACCAATACATATGAATTTATCAAATAAGTTGCACAGATGCCGAACATTAAAAATGTTCCACATGAATCTAATGTCTATTTGAGCGCCGAGGCTTTTCCATTTCTCGTCTCGAATGTTTAACATATGAATAAGCGTCGGAAGATAGTGATATGCTGTTGGGCGCTTTTGAAGTGGATTGTAGTTTTGTAAGCGTTTGGATACAACAGACGATTGATATTCATAAAAATACAATCCATTTTTTATATCCAACGTTTATTACACAAAGAAATAGAACAATATATAATGCACACGTTGCTCGGTGTCTAATTACCCTTGTCAGACACGAGATTCGCTCTTATGATTAACTGTCTCATATTTTAATTACACTAGTATTTCCAAACAGTTAGACATCTACAGAAATGTGTTCATGTCTAACATCTACATATCTTGTTTACTTCGTCATTCTCCTTTACGCAGTCAAAACTTCTCGATAATAACTCTCCACATGGTAGGAAAATAACTGAATAACTTGCAACCAAGTTTAAACGTCATAATATCTTTAAAAACGTTGACTTCAGTTTAATTTAGAGATGAATCGTTTGTTGAGCTCTTACGTACTGATAAATTATTTAAATGTTTTATTTTTGCATCAAGCAAATATAAATTATTTAATCATGAATTTCCATTCGTTGTTCATTTATTGAACTATATTTGCGTTACTCAATTCCTAACGATATGCAGCTTTTGTTAGAAGTGACTGTGTAATAGTTATGAATTATAGAACAAAATCCATTAGCGACAGTTGTATTACCTGTGCCATTACACAAATTTCTGAAAATGTACGTATATTCTTTCTTGTCATTTTTATTATCCCAGGAAGTCAGGACGCGTAGATTAAATCCAAAATATGGCATATTTCCTTGAAGATTTTCCAAGTCCTTTTTAACATCAAAAGTAGAACTTTGAGACTTTAGCAAATCCGTATCACGGACAATGACCCAATACTGTTAAGGAATGCTAGTAACAGTAATTGATGAATGACAATGAGATCTATAATTATTGTTTCATGCAAACAAAAGTTTGGCACAGAAGTTTTTAATATCCAAGTGCAGACCTTATAGAGGTCAACTTGTTAAATGCTCATCTGCGAGCCACAATAATGTAGACGTGTACGATAGTATATTTAACACAAATCAGAGGTTAATAGAACATACGGCTTTTGCTGCACACTTATACATTCTTCTAACAGCTTGATCCGTTCGTTGCCAAATAAAAAGATAGAATTGTCTTTTTTTGTCTTTAATTCGAACATGCATCCTTTATGCCTAATATTATTCTTGTTTGCTTTTTTGTATTTTCCATGAATAATTCTACTACACTATATATATTTGTTGCGTATAGTACCAATCTACCACAGACATACTTGAAACCGGAAAAGAAAAAGACTGACAGACCGATGAGAAATGGATCTGAACGATGTCATTTAAGCTCACCTCCCCAAGCGAGCAAGAAAACAGTGACCAAGCGTTTGGTTCTGTTGGAAGACAAACACTATTTGCACGTGACATTTCCCGCTTTCATACTAAGCATCTTCTATAAACTAAAATGCCAAATGGATTACTTTTTAATTATTGTCCTGTGAATGACCAGAATAAACCGGTATGCACGTTTTGTTCCCAACGTTCCAGTTATTTATTTCCAGCAGCCTTCGGTCTGTTGGTGGATGTTCGTTGCTAGATTTGTGTAAACTAAACCTGAAATTGGTACACCCTTATTGTATGGTGTCATTTCATCAGATCACGGACAACTGAATTTTAATTGTCACCTGACTCAGTTTGTTATTATTAGTTATATTTGTATCATAGAGTGCTCTCTTATCTATGTATGAGTTGTATGTTCTGTTGACTTTTACGGTACTATTAACATATTATTGGCTATATAATGCCATGGAAATGGGAGCTAAGATACACAGCTGGTCTGGGCAGGTATCCAAACCGTCAACCGTGCATATATATATATTTTCTCAAAAGATTCTGAAAGTCATTTGTCCAACATTGTTCACAGCATTCAGTCCTTAGCTGAGTCCTCAGCATTATGTACTTAGACACATTAATTGCATTCGCAGTTAGTTTCATATCAGACAATTTCTGTCTTGTAGTTTAATCATTTGAAGATGTGATGTGAACTTCTTTTGTAACATCAAAAGCACCTTACCCGCTTTAGCGAACAATGAACCACAAAACATTGCATTTTGTAACCGCAGATCAATCACAACTTTCTCGCTGCATCATCTACTGAAATCTGCATGACGTTTGATAATGTCAGAAATGGAAACAGCCATGAAGCTTTTAACGGAAGATAAGGCAAGGTTCTGTCTTCAAAACCCTTGTAGAATAATGAAGCTGGGGATTAAAAAATAACTTTTGTATAAGTTTAAAGTGTGAGCAACACGAAGAACATGATAAGGTCATATCGGAATAATACAAAACAGATGTCTTCAAGATAATGGATTTCCTTCATAATTAGTCTCGAAGCCTTTTCCCGGTGGTTACAGTTCCGAATTATCTCATCAATATACCATGGTCTTGACCAAATATCTCCTGTTGAAATTGTGCAAAGGCAAAACAATTTATTCCTTAAAAGTATTATATGAGTTTTATGGAAATGATAATAATAATTATTTTTGCAAAGCCGCAAAATAATATAACTTATGATATATATATGAGGATGTGCATTTTTTTTCTCCCCATATGCAAGCAAAATAGAGGCTGATCTAGCTAATGTGCTCAAGTCTGAGTTTGAAAGATATCAGTTCTCTGTACTGCTTGTGATGATAGTAGAAAGCGAAAACGCGCTCATCAGACCAAGAAATTCTAATAAGTTCATAGACATTTTACAGCATCTTCCAGAAAATGAAATTCAATAGGTGCGAATTAACTACTGTAATCATTCATACTCATTTTACAACATCTTTTGGAACTAAACATATGCGAATTAACAACTGAAAGTTACCAGGACCATGCTTAAAAACTCCTAATGACCAATTTTTAGGAGCATTGGAAATTTTTGTATAAAATGTAATCTGGGTTTGATTACTGTTTGTCATGTAATAAAGTTTGAGACAGATATGGCAGTCGAATATGTTAACGTAACGTCTTTAGATATAGAGGTAATGCCCCAAAATTTGTAATAGTAGGATTTCTTATGGATTTTTAGTAGAGAAAACTACGAGCCAATTAGAAAACTGAGTGGGTTCAGTTAACTTCCTAATGGAATTTTCGACAGGTTGCGCACGAACAACATTTATGTTCCATTCAGATACGAGTCGAAATAGGATATTCGTC
This sequence comes from Megalonaias nervosa, assembly GCA_016617855.1. Classification (NCBI taxonomy): domain Eukaryota; kingdom Metazoa; phylum Mollusca; class Bivalvia; order Unionida; family Unionidae; genus Megalonaias; species Megalonaias nervosa. Next base: position 20,614 of record JAECUM010066026.1, on the reverse strand, counting down.
GTAGCATAAAAAGGAAGAGTATCATTCAAAGATCTATATTGTAAAGAAATTAGGTTGATGATGTGTCCTAGTTGTCAGAGATTTGCTGATTGTAGCCACATCCCTGTAGAACCACTGGAAACAATGACAGGAAATATAGAAGGCAACATAAGTCCTTTACGTTGGGTATAGTTAAAGGTATTAAAATATTGAAATATTAAAAATATGTTAGGATTTTTACGCTCGAAATAGAATGGTCAGTCAGAGAAACATTATGAAAACACAAATTTACCCACGTCTGAATCTTTACTTCACCTTCCATTCAGTATCGGAATGTTATTACATCTACAAATGCCAAGGAGTTTTTTTGATGACCTTATTTATTGAAAGATTTATTTTAACTTACACGATTTTGTGATACATGTTTTGAATCAAATTAAGAAACTCTGTTAAAATAATATGTAAATGTATTGTCAAAATCGAGATAATCAGCCATAAATGTATCAACCTCTTTGCGATGAATCTCAGTCGATTTTTCAGGCATTAATATCTCCCAAAAAACACTTTTGCATGTGATATACTCATAGATGTGCTTTCTGTGTCAAACCCTGAAATATTATCATCAGTTAAGACTTGTAATTTACAGGATGTAAATAAACAACAGCTAAAGTTATGTATTTGTCATGAGCAATTTACTTTGATCATGTTAGCTACAGCAAGTAGTCAGTTGATGAATGTATGGGCATAACTGGACCCAAAGCTCTCTGTTTTATAAACACTTTAAATAATATCAGATTATGTAACATATTTTGTCTTCTGGTTTAATGACTAAACCTATAAACTGGCAAAGAAATAACGTCTAAGTCATCATATTTGGTTTCACGAACGAAAGAATGTCAGAATTTTGAACAAGAGTATAAATGTAGTCCCCTTTTGGAATCCACACACTTCGGGGAAATGCAATCGCCTTTTCAATCCAGACGTCACAAAAACGCAAACCTCTTTTCACTCTACGACCAGTCAAGCAAGCAAGATTAGAATCAATTGAATTTTCCGGACGAATAATATTCTTTCTGCTTCTTTTCACAATATGCTTTTGATGTATTGTCAGGTCTATGTCAATTTGACTGGATATCATTTTCTGTATTATCAGTTCTATACCTATTCGACGGTATATCAATTTCTGTATTAAGAGTTCTATACCTATTCGACTGGATATCATTTTCTGTATTATCATTTCTATACATATTCCACTGGATATCATTTTCTGTATTATCAGTTCTATACGTATTCGAGTGGATATAATTTTCTTCATTCTTTGAATGTACAATACTGTTACAATAAGTATGATTTTTTTGCTAATAGTTTATGCTTCCTCCGCACTCAGATAGGTCAGGTTTACTTTGTTATTGTTAGTATCAGTTTTGACACATCTGCAACGCATATCTTATTTGTTTGTAACCAAGGCCATCTCAATACACAAATATAATTCATCCGATAGTGTCATAATTGTTTGTGTTCCTTGAACTTGAAAGACAGATAATTGACATTCACATTATTGAAGTTTCGCTTTCTATGTCAAGGTTCTCAAAAGCCACCAAAACCCCTTTTAATAATGCAACGAATCAAAAATAATGCCGCCATACACTAATGCGTTTTCGCATAAAGAAATTAATAGCCCTTGCAATTTGAGATGAAATGTCTTTAGGATGTTGCGGATATCCTTTATATATTAGATATTGTAATTCAGTCAAATACCATGCTGTCGTCTTCACAATGTAGGATATGATTTGCATCGTCCTTGTGTATTTATCAGCAATGATTTGTGGCTTACCATTCAGTCATGTATAACAAATAATAACGATGAAAACGACGATAAATAGTGCGTCCTTTTGGCAGAGATATATATGGAATTAAAGACTTCTATAAAATCGCATATTTAATACTAATATGTAAATGTATTCCATCAATAAAGAAATAATCAACGATGTCAACCAACTTAATAGTTAATTCTTTAAAAATATGAGTATGTAATAATTGTACAGTATATTCAAAATACTCGAAGTCTCAACGCATTGCTAATGATGGGAATACAGCTATTAACTCCTGCTGTATACCCTAGACTGGCACAACTGTGCGGAAATTGCACGCGACTGACTGTCACATAACATGAATTAATAACGTGAGTTGGATAATAAGGGGTAAATAGACCTCCAGACATCCAGCAGACCTTTTCAAGACCTAAAGTCATAATCAGAGAGGCCATTGTGTATATCGTGAATTTATTGCAATATAAGAAACGCTTCGTTTATAGACGCTCATAAAATGATACACTTTAAAATTTATACACTTGCTTGTAAATCGAAGAAGCAGTTAAACGAGCCATGCAGATAATGTGTGTGGACATCTGGTTAAGACTGTTGAGGTGAATACTGAAATACAATTTACAATGAGTCACTGTTGATTTTCGCTAGTGACAATTATACAACATGCATCTTTCAAAGAGGGGTGAGAATATAAGCGTCACACACACAAACACACACACACACACACACACACACACACACACACACACACAACCTTTACCTTTATTTCTGTTTTCTCCATCTTTCAAAACACCATTTTCAAAAGTGTATGTAATGTTGAAAGAAAGGTTCAGTTTTTCCATTCAACTTGACTAATTGGTACTTTTTACTGAATTTTAAAGGTACTAAATGGAAACAGAATTCTCAATGTCCACCATTTTTGAAAAATGTATATCAAGTTGCACTTGTTTTTGTTGCAGTTAACCGAAAGAGCTTCACTCATGTATTTTGACTTGTAATGCGGAATTGTAAGAACCTCACAGATCGATCTTGGGTAAAAGACGTACTCACATAGAACAAGCCGTCTATGGAAACAGCCATACAACTCCAATTGCATTATAATTCGATTTAACAAGTTTCTGAAACATATTCCGAGTACACTGACAAAGCAACGAAGGGAGGGGCAAGGCACATTGCCCCAAAATATCCAAGAGACATATTACATATGTATATATCTAGAGAGCAGCTGGTACACAAAACGGCCTTTGGTAACCTAATCCATTGCGAATGTTATAAATATTGTAGTTTGCATGATAGAAGACTGCTACACAACATTGTTTGGATCGAAGCAGACAGAGCTGCTTTGCAATCAAAGATGTCAATCGTGAGTTTTACAAGTGGTACACAGAGTTATAGCCATTCATACCTACTTTGAAATTAGTTGTTGATTACATCAAAATAATGTACAAGACCCCCTACATAAAATATTGCAAGGAGCATTGCTCCTGAAGAGCAAACGCAAAATAATAACAAAATTTAATATTTCAATGTCGACAGGTCTGTGTCAAACACTTTTTCAAATTGACCATATTTACCGATGCCATTGAAAATGGCCACATAAATGTACACACAATGAATCATTAGAATATGTGTTTTCAGGATGTTTGGAGATTGTAATGTAGGTTGTGAGGATGATTAGGCTATAATAATGTGTCTTGTCAGGATGATTTGGCTATTGTAATGTAAGCTGTCCGGATGTTTAGGCTCTTATACTGTGTTGCCAGGATGATTTGGCTATAGTAATGTACGTTTTCAGGATAATGTGGCTATTGTAACGTGTGTTGTGAGGATGATTTGGCTTTTGTGATGTACGTTGTCAGGATGTTTAGGCTATTATAATATGTGTTGTCAGGATGATTTGGCTATTGTAATGTATGTTGTCAAGATGATTAGGATATTGTAATGTGTGTTGTCAGGAGGATTTGACTGTTTCAATGTATGTTTTCGGGATGATTTGGCTAGTGTAATTTATTTGTTTAGATTTTTACTGTGCTATCTTTGTGCGAGATTTGTTCCCTAGAAATGTTAAAATGCGACATGATCTGTTGATCTTTCATAGAAGTTTCATTTTACATATAGCACTGGATGCATTGATGGTATTTATGAAGCTTAGATGAGTTTTCATGTAAATGCAAAGAAATGAATCAACCACCATAATACAATATAAAAAGCATAAAATATACTTAGTACATTTACGTATAATCATGAAATCGTATATATTATATTCTTGACAAAAGAAATAAAATAATTTGATTTTTTTATCTCCACTATTATTTATAACTATTTGGAGCGTATTGGGGTCGTAAAATCTGCGAGTGATGCTTTCATTTCCAGATCTGATTTTCATAATATTGTTACTCTGAACGGATATTAAATGATTACAAAACTAAAGAAATACCAGATAGAAAGACTTTCATTTAATATCACTTGTTTTTGCAATATTATTTCTCATTTCAAATAAAACGAACATTATTCAAGCACCGATCGGTGCATAACATTTAACGTTAATGGTTACAACCGATCAAGCAAGCAAGAAATATATCAACAAAGTTTTCTGTTACATGTTCATGTCATAAATTCATTGCAATAAATTTAATCAAAAGCAATCTATAGTTATGCTCCTTTCTCTTTGGATTTTTAAATGGAAGTAAGGTATAAATTTCATTTATTTGTTTTCTCACGTGGTCTAGTCATTACATTGGATTATAGCAAAGTGAAGGATATTTGAATGGCACATTGCAGGCTGAAATCTCAAAGCAAAACCATTCCGGAGAAAGGTTAATTACAAGGAAATGTGACGTGCAGAAATAACACTTCTATGAATTTGCATATGGTACTTTCTGCTTATCGTACCATAATCTACACTGCAGATGCATCTATTTTAATTAAGCAATGTTTCCCTGGAGATGCAAATGCCAAATTGAGATTGATCGATTTCAAGAGAAACAATTGTATACAATTGCAACAGGATGAATCTGAAATGGTGCGCTAAATGAAATTCGTCTCGAAGGTTAAAACGTTTAACATTGTGATACAATAAAATGCAAATGCGCTAATCAGTTCAGACAAGTGGCTAGTATTTTGTTTTAAATTGGTCAGATTTTCTTGTGAATTCCCTTGAGATGAAATGTTATAACACAGATACCTACAACTTACCTAAACTGATGCAAATTTAAGACTTAGAAGTTGATAAGAAAACACTCCCAGATAAATCTCAGCAATAGGTAATAACAAAATATAAATGTGCAACATATTCTGGCATTATGCACTTTTTCTAGCCCTCGGATGTTTTCATGAACCGAGAAATAGAACAAAGACCTTTAGTGAGCTAGATATGTCGAGATATACAGATTGGCTTGTAAAAATGGAGATGCCGCGATATATGGCTTTGCCAGAAGGGCACTAAATTAATGCGAAGTCGTAAAAAATACAATGGCATTTACCACTTCTGCCTCTACTAATAGCTTAAAAGCTATTAAATGCGCCGTATTGTATGTACTTAGGAATGCAGGACAGGCAGCTGGCCTATTCTGTTGTGGAGGCAGACAACTGATTCGGTTCTAAAAGAGAATATTACAATGCTGATCTTTTACAATAGAATGAGAGTGATAATAATCGAAAGCAGTGAGAAAGTTTACTTTAAGTATTCAAGTAAACAATCAATGAAAACCACAGTAAAGCTATCTTTACATACTGAAGTGTTTTTCCGAAGAGCAAAAGTCCTTTAAATGTGGTTACCCTCTATTACGGATCTTGCTAAGTAAAACGTGCATACGAACTATTACAATTAGCCGTTCAGTGTACAAATGGCGACGTATAAATGAAAACAAATGGAAGCCAATATTAGTATTAAGGCTTAAGGTGATATCAATTGTAGGGCTCTACCTTAAAAATACATCGATTTTTGTTTGGTAATGGAACATGATATGTCTGCATATGATCCTGATTATTAAGCACGTAGGCGCAAACTGCACTCAGTCAGGAAAATATATTTATGACAATTGTTACTATTTCAAACACGATACAGCCATATTCTGGGAGAATTAAATCCTTTCATTGTTCAGGGACATATCAGCATGCTAGCTGATTATCCTGTTTTTCAATTCACTTGGACAGCAATAGACTTGATATTAATTTGATTACCCTTGTTTTCATTTTATTAAAAGCCAATACGAGAAATTTGATACCTAACAAAAGTGGACCAAATAAAAACTTTAGAAAAACAAATTTTAGTCGTGGGAGAAATAAATAAATAAATTCGTTGAAAGAATTCTTTTATGATATTTGAACAGTGTCTTCTACGTAAACTGAGTAAATGTTTACCAGTTAAAGGATATGAGACTTGAATTACTAATAGCGTAGAAAGCCTGAACTCTGAAAGCATTCGTTGCGGGAGAAACAAATTTTACAGAACTGGATTCCGTCCGTCACATACTCACTTACCCCAACCACACGCATGTACACTCAGTAGTTTTGTAACAGCTTTGCTGTGCTCTTTTCGTTCCAACAAGTGTAAAATTCCACCGTCGGGGTGGCAAGAAAGATACCTAACTTTGAAATTCCTATGTAGTCACTTGATTGTTAGAATGATTCTATAACAACGTTGGTCTGTTCCTTGTAGTAATCTGTAGGGATATATGTATTTTGCGATGGGTGCCGTTACTAGCGGAGAGGGTTAGATTCCTACTTGTAACGAATTATAGCACTCTAGCATGTTTCGTTATATTTGTGTCATTCTTTACACACTATGACATAAACGGATTGACGGATAAATTGACTGAGAAATGTAACCACCAATTCATTCGATACCTATATACAGCTAGATGGACTGACAAACTAGTAAACTGTACATTATAGATGCTTTCACGGTTTCAACGGAGTTACTGATCGTAGTGCTTAAAATTATCTCTCTTAACTCTAATGCGCATGCCCACAAAATATTTCAAGTTCTGGATTAGTTCAGAATTTTGCACCGTTTTACTTTTGGTTAGCGAAACATAAAGTCACAAAATTGTGTCAACATGGGAAAAACATACTGCTGTGCGAAAGGCTGTTCCAATTACTCCGGAAAGATTGTTGATGAGAAGACCATTTCACTCCATAGGTTTCCTGCTGATGGTAAAATCTCGCGTATTTGGAGCCAACGAATTGGATGTTTTAGAAGGACTTTCGCCTGAAGTCGACATCACGACTATGCAGTGATCATTTTGTGGGATTAGCAGGACCATCAAAGACAGCACCAGTTCCCAACATATTTCCTCAGAAAAGTTTCAAGACTTGGACGGTAATTACATCTGCTGCATTCAAATGAAATGTTTAATATTTGCATTGGCACCGACAATTTAATCTCGAGAGTGGTGTGGAGTACATGTAGGTTAAAAAGTCAGGCCCTTATGTTTATTTGCTGGAGAAATTCAAAATAGTTTGCTCTGATGGCCTCTCCTGTTGTACACACCTGTCCCATATTAGCCAACAGAAACACTCCCCCCCCCAAATGTCTGTCCTTCACCCAGAGCAAGACCCCTCTCGCAAATATATATTAGCCCCCTCCCCCTTCGAAAATTAAATGGTCAGTGCCTCATTACTATAAAATGTGGTTAAACTTCTGTCAAGTGAGATACCATTACAAAACAATTGTTATCTCATTGCTTAAATTATGCTGCAAAGATATGTTTAATAATTCAGTATGGGGGATGTTAAAGTAACAGTCATATCAACACAATTATGAAGTACTAAATGAACTATGTAGAATATAAAATTAAATGTGTACAAAAATATGTACTGGAATCGATGAAACAAATTGGTTATATAGTATTTAGTGACGAGCTTAAGTTAAGACTTTAAAGTTGTATGAAACTTACCATGCTGGACAGGTGCAATCTGCAGAGTGAACTTGTCCTGTTACTTTTGACAGGCTTATCCAAACTTGGCAATCAGGTTGTTTGTTTTTATCTAATATTGGGAGGGATGGAATAACAAGACATCTCACTTATGCGTGTGAACACAGATTACGTACATTGTGATAGCGGACCAAGTGTACATGACTGTCCTCATAACTTTGTTTAGCTTTCAGCTGCCTCACAGCACCACAGGGAGCTCTGTCAAATGTTCTGATCGTATTGAAAACAAAACAATTATACAGTTCCCTTTCGGAAAAATCAGGACTCTTGGTCACGTCGTCACTCCATTCATCCAGAGTGTCTGGCTTTGGTAGCGTTTTGCCAAGAGGTGTTGTATATTTTCCTGTCTCACACGCCTCTTGTTCTCGTTGATCGGCGTTCGTTAAAGTAGTTTCTGATGGGATTTCAAGACGCAGCACTCCAAGGACACGTTCTCTCAACTCAAGTGCACGGCCTGACACATTCTGTTAGTGTTCTTTAAGAAATCTCTTCAGCCTTTTCACAGTATACCTGTTTATATCCTCCACTGTCACATTTTTTTGATTACATCTGCGATCTTTATTGACTGAACTATCCGGAAGTGAGTTGCACCGAGGCGCCATCTGGTGTTTTCAAGGGGAGATAATAACCGTGAAATGGCTTATAGCATAAGACGATATAATGCATAACATTGTTTAAAAGCATTTGTTTTTAATTGAACAACTATTTTTTAATTATTTAACAGTATATATTTATATATCTTTTTCATTCCCGTTGTCTCACTCCTGCTGCATGATGTTAGTTGAGGTAAGATGGTAGAGAACGATACAGTATCTATGAGGTGAAATCGTCGGTATGACTGAACGACATAATTGTCAATGCAGTCAATAACTGCGGCGGACCGACTGACTAATAAAACTGTTCAGGCAAAACTGTTGTTGTAATAAGGCAGCGTCACCATAACTTGTTATGTCTGTAAGTTGAGCGGATTGGAGATGTAATGCCCAAACATCGGTGTATGCCGAGAAGAACAGCGGAGAGCCCCAATGAACGGACTTGGGTGAGAGGAGAAGTACCCGCAGTTCTGTTAATATTAGTACCACAATGATAAACAATATAAGCAAACTAGGAAACATGAAGTAGTGCCACATCAAGGTAGAAACATTAACAATTATGAATCAGGAAAAAATATTAGTACTGTAAAGACGCTAGCCATGATGTTAACCGAGTACTCACTGTTCAGAGGCCATGCATAATGTACAGAATTTGTAAGGGAAAACAGGGCCATAAGTATGTCAGTTGCAAGCAATGGTCTGCAAGAAAGTCATAAATGAAACAAACACGTTCAGAACTGTAAATGATGTTCGCCGTATGTTCCCTATTTAGGGTATATGCCCCTAAAGACATGTTGTTTGGGGGTAAAGAAAACTGAAAGCACTATATAGTCATACATCAGTTAGCAACAAGGATGTGAAGCTATAAAAATTGCGCGATTGCCACAAAATGTGCCACTAAGCAGTCACCTTTAAAGTTGACTGAGTAAAATAAATAACGCAGATAGGCAAGAAATAGACCTACAGTGCTGAGTCACTAGAATACTTGAGGTAGACGAGGCAATAGGAGGAACGAGTGCTTAACTGAAAATAAAAGAAATCTCTATGTAAACGCGAGGTAAACATGCTGGTGGTGCATAGTACACCGCACAGTGAAAACGAATCAGATGATTCAGCTCCATAGAACGATATGTCGAATTAACAATACCAAGGATACAAAAGATACACTAACCTTTCTTGGAGCACAAACAGTTCTCGAAAATCAAAACAGTAAACAAAATACAAGTAGATGAAACTGCCCATAAGATGGCACGTGTGTATGAATGGGCAGATCTACACATGACCTGGTCAGCGTGTAGAATGGTGTTATTCGTGGTCTTGCTATAAGTCCAGCGGCAAACCGTTTTAATAAGGTGATCCTCGACCTCTGCGTTCGCTGCTGTAGTGGCAGCTCCTATCAGGAATGAGTGGCTATTGAAGGTTTGGTCTGGATAGCCTAGTAGGAGCAGATGTAATCTCTCAAGAAACACTGGTGTAGAAAGTGGATTAATACTGTCTGCAATAAATAGCGTATACGTTGGCCTAAGATAGCCCACCCTGACCCGGAAAGCTTGATGATTGTTAAGAGCCCTCAAGGGGCAAGTACAGTTATCCACTGGATAAAGTCTAATCTACACCCATATAGAAATGGGTCGTGCTTCACTACCCTCAGAACTAAAATTCCACTTATCTGCAGCAATGTTGACGTCACGGAGAGGCAAGCACTCCATAACAATGTTTGACATAAGGATGATTAAAAATATCTAATGGAGATGCATCAAACATCATACTATCTTCAAAGGGACCAAAGAAACCTAGCTGAAGCACAGTACACATGCACTGCAAGAAATATATTGAATGTGAAAGGTAAGTGTTAGTCTGAGATTTATTTACACCCCTCGACATAATTTTCAGTCTGGGACATCATACATACGAGGCACCATCAAGGGGAGAATATATGCCCAGTCTCACAAATAAATATTTCGCACTACACAATGCATACAGCGTGATAGAATATGAATATGCATATAGAATATGAATGATCTTAATCCAATATGCCACAGACGCCACAAGAGCATCTTTATATCAGTGGATACAGAAGGATTATCACAGTATAGATTGTGCGAGTGGGTTGTGTTCAGGTTACAATAACCGATCCTCAGTTCTGTTTAGTGAAGTAACAGCTCCTCTTGGGCCGGGTGTGGATGATAAGTTCTCTCTGTTATAGAAGTCAGATGCCAGACATTTTCCATCTGAACACGAGAAGGACCAATTGCAATTAAGATTTTTTTCTGTAACATATTCGTCTCAAACTTTGCAACGAGTTTGAGCAGAGATCCTAGTTTAAAGCCGGATAATATTTTTCATGGGATCCTTACGTCGGAGTTTCCTAATTATCTTAACTGTGCTAAGCGTGATATAATGAACGAAAATCAATTTTCTCTGCTACATATGGCCCTGTAGATAGGCAGCAACTATAATGGGGCAGATTTCCATTAGAGTCATTGACAACTTGTCTGTAGCATTTATGTAAAAATTGTAATGCCATGATTCCTGGAACCACCTACCGTGGGAAACAACACAGAGCTGTTAGTTGATGCTGCATGAGTGAAGAGCTAAAAGCCTCTAGAAAACATTACATCAGAATCCAGGAAAAAAGAAAATCCATTTCATTAAGACAAAACGTCACCCTACATCTTCAGATATAGTCTACATTCTCTATTCAGTTTACATGATGATATAATTCGGTGATGACTGTATGGAAAGATATAAGATACGATGTGCAAGAGCAGCCAGGGGTATCACGCGACATGCGTAATGTCAATGGCCCAGACGACGCAGCAATTTCCTGTTCGTGAATGATTTACTTTGCTGGAAAGTTTGTATCAGTGCACCCAACCTGTTAAACGTATCATGTGGCAAGCTAGCTTACATTTTCTATTGAAGCATTATATCCAATTATTCCATGACTGTTTATGGTCCAGAGACTTGTGAGAAGCAATCTGATTAGATAATCTATTGAATATTGCTGAAAATAATGCCATTCACATTCAGCTGAAAAGTCAGACTCATTAATGTGCAAATCTTATCCAGTAAATATAAGAAAGTGAATGCCTAACTTGATTTGAACTACCCAAGAAATAATTCTGGACAGTGTAACAAACCTCCCAAGACTTCTTCGGCTGCAAACACTAAATTGGTGAATAAATAATCCTTATTACTTAACATGATACCATACAGAAGCTAAAATGTTGAGGATGTGGGAATTAGCTTGAATGCCTCAGTAATGACAATCTTGCACGTATTAGTATCTGGTCCTAACTGTAACAGAATGCAAATAGCAATATCCATTTTGACTTATGAGGGTGAAGATTCTTCTTTATTGATTAATTCTTGAATTCTTTCATGATTGAGGGAACTGAGGTGCCGACAGATCCAAAAAAACTTTGTACTTGCCCGAATATTTGCTTGTACTACGCTTTGTGGGCTAATCCAGTATATATAAAATGGACGGCTTTCAAAAAGCATACTAGGTAGTTCTTGGAGAACCCATACTCGAGGAATGTGTCAACCATGTCAGCTTGTCATACAAAAGTTTTCACTCGAATGAAAATGTAGACTGATGAGAAATCTCAGTGTGCAAACCATACCGGAGACGATTAATAAGATGATCAATATCTTTTTATTGGGATGAGACTGTAATTCTTCTTGAAGTCTTGCATTATTGATGGGCATGGATGTTTGGAATTTCGTTTATAGTATTTCATGATTTAGTCATTGTGGTGTTGTACGCAACAGTACCTGCTTTACTAGAATGCATTTGTTCTGCAAATGTATTTGTTTTGCAAACCATATGCACACTTGGGCACTAAAACAGTTGATACTGAAACAACCTTTTGCTTCACTGAAGTGATTGCATATATATTTTCCTATGTGTGATATCCCGCTCCGTCTGTGTCTATCCATTTTCTCGTTTGATACATCGATGGGTTGTGTCTTGGCAGGTCATTTGCTGTCTGCGAAGCAAGGTTGCAGAACACTGTATCATGAGAAAACCTCCGTCATACACTTACTTTATATGCAAACAAGACATAGTTTTGTAGCTTGGCTTAAAGTCTGTTCCAGTCTACTTTAATCTTCATGGTTGAACAATAAATGGTTTCCTTGCATGCATTTTCTATTTATAATGGAAAAATGCAGTACTTAATTTTTTATCATCTGTTTTTGATATGCATCCAGTTCTCGGGGTCAATAACCGGCACGCGATTATCGCAGAAAATAGGGACATACATATCAATGTTGCTATTCCATCTGGTCGCCAATACTGACAAAGCTGAGGTGATGGTGTGCGACTGCCCTTCTGTACCTCAACATATTCCGTAGTGTTGGTCCTATTTAACCGGGTTTGCATTCTGATCATTATTGTTCGGAGAGTGGACACTGCTTCAAAGAAAACGCTACCTCATCCATGTCCATAATGAATTTGTTGTTGATCTTAATAATTATTTCCAGTGGTAGCAGCCCCACACACCAGGGGGAGGAACAAGGCATTCCAATTGCCCGCGGCTGCGTGCTAACTTGAGTGCTTCTCGATGACGTACGTGGGGACACATCCAAGTGAATATCCTCACAGGAAGTTTGCCGCGTTCTTGCTGATGTCTGTCAGGCAGAAATACCGTGAGTAAACCCATCCCTAGATGATGGACACACTCCTTGCCGCTGAAGTGGGAATCTTGGCGGGTCCAGATCCAGTGTGCTAAAGGCTCGAGTCCAGTCGACATCTTGAATTTGCTAATAATTTTCTTCGTGAATCTGCACAATTTGAATTTTATTTAGAGAATCAGGCACAATAATATTAGTCGCAAGTATTTTTGTAAGCAGTTTTCCCTTTTTGGGGTGGGTGGGCGACTGGTCATCTCATGGTTGTCTGGTACTGGCCGATCTAGGACCACAATACCTACGAGAAGGAGAAAACTGATGAGGTTTATCCATGATATCAAAACAGTAAAACGAAACATCTAGCCTTAGAGTTTGTGAAGAAGACGAAATAAGACAACATAAATCCATATGATAGAAACAGGCCAATTATTCCTGTCGTAATTATCCAGATAAATCCAGATACAACGCCATGTCTTGGCGATTAAGCAATATAACTACATGATACAATTCAAGACTGTGAAGCTTCAACAAGACAAATTAGAGACAGGATGAAAGGACAATAAACAACTAAAATCGGTTCATTTTTCATGCTGATAACTTGTAAATGAATGACTGTTAACTGGATAACTCAGCAAGTACCCAACTCCCACCCCACCATTTTGTTGATTGGTTGATAAATGATCAATCTTTAAGTGCGTATCTTTGCCTAAACATTATTTAATTACATTAAATACCCATAGATGAATCTTTTACACGTAGTTAAGGAGATGAATGTCGCTAATCGCAGCGTGTGTTCAATTCCAACTTGGAAAGAATCATAACGTTAGAGTACGTTCTCCAGCACTTTGAGGACATCCATATGATTCCATATGCTTATAATCTGGGATAATTTAAAACCTTTAAGGTTTCAGAGATTCTTCGTATGCATCAATTTTCGAAACGTCCACATCATTAACCAGAGATTCATAATCAACATCTACTTGCAGATAAGATTATGGATGGCGATAAAATAACGATGTTTCTTCCAAAATCTATGAAGGCTTAATGTAGATATTTCATTTTAGTTTGATAAAATAGACACCAGTTTATTGATTTGATTTATATTTATCAAAGAAACGGACTGCGATGACATCCGTTATCTTTTCTTACTTCATGTTGCCCTTGAGCTTACTCTCAAAACATTCCATTTGCTCTACAAAATTCCACTAACTGATTCCTTATTTCCCTAAATTTGCAATTGATTACTTACACGTTTTCAAAATAAATAATTTAATTAAAACTTTTTTCGTGTTGATCATCTTGCTGCTTTTAAGGGAAGAGTAAGAGATGAGTTTTCCTCAAATTTCTAACAAAGGAATTAAAACAATTGATCATGTATACAACAATATGGTTCAGGAATTGTAACAAATATATATTGACCTTTACATTGATGATTTGCATCCTTAACAAGAGAAATATAAAAAGATTTTAATAATTAAGTGTTGAATTTCCAAATTTTGATGTGTTTGTCAGTTCTTGTCAAGTTTACGGTCGGCTACCTTAAAGTCCCTACCCAAACAATTTGTATGAACATTAATAAAATATGATTCAGGATTATTTTATATTTCTAGGTGTAACAAGTCTGTCATCATGATTTGGACCACATACGTTATTATGAGTAAATTTATACGCTGTTTTGATATATCTGACTTTATTATATTATCTTTATTGTTTTGTTGGTTCTTTGCATTATGAATTAAAATTATTATTTAGTACGATAGCCACCCCTCTTCGTTTAGATGTTGTGGAGTTAAAATTTAAATCACAATCCCAAGTTATCTAATTTAGTTCTCTCACTTCTACATAACGTGGGGATTTTGAGGTAGGAAAATATCCATTCTCTTAATTTGATCCCTCCTACCCGACAAATCGTACCGAATAGACTCAGTTATAAGTTGGATACAACTGCAAGCTGCAAAGACCCATCTCTGACGGCGCATTAAGCGATCTCTATTGTTTGCAATTAGGCTAGACTTATTAGTCAGGATGGGCGATAGCAATAATTTTTAATGTGTCATCCAAGTTACAGTAGTAGCAATCTTTACTGCGTAAAAGGAAGGAACGGACATTCTGACTACAGTTTTGATAACTAATACCTACAATTGTGGCTCTACTGACTGAAAAAAAATGGTTCCAAGTCTCAGCCTGGAAATATGCACACCAACTTTATGAAATTTACCCTTGCCAGAATAAATATTACCTGGCAGGTCGAATACCTACATATCCCATATTTTTGAAAATGATGTCTTATTTGTCAGAATCTTCTTCATAATAATTATTATGAACGAAATACATACATTGCATATCTTCATAAGATTTATCTGTTCTCCTTGAATGCTATATGGTCAATAGATTTGATCATCAAACGTGTTGCCTTCAAACCTTTGATGCTTACATGAGCTTTGCAAAGCATTTAGTCATATGCTACGTAATCCCTCTTTAATCATAATGGCTTTGATTTACTGTCAAAGGTTTGACGAGATTTGTCGATTGATGCATTATTTATATTTAGAATAACAGAGACAAAAATGGTACGACAATGAGCTTCTAAACCAGAAATAAAGAAATCAGATCAATCAACCGAGTTGCAAGAATGTGTTCCCATTCAGGTACCATTATTACTGATGTTCGAGACATATGACCCTCTTCAAGAGCTTGCCGATCTAATTCAAATGCAACGGTTTCGTTAAAGTGGATGTCCACATTTTTGTCCAGAAATCAACCATTGTCTGTAGGATATTCAAGATCTGCCCCCCTCCGCCATCCTGTGAAAATAAGGGATCAATATTAAACACAAATTAACATACAACATTTGTGAATTTGAATCCTCAGGTAAACATTAAATGCAAGGAAGTCAGCTTTTCAATGTGTCAAGTGTGTTCTCCCGAACATGGTACTACTAATGTATTTCAAACATAAATATAGATGAAAGGGAATTTTAATTGTTTTGAATCGATAGATAGCTATTAAGGAATAAATATATAAACAAGAACGAAGCATCTTCCGAATTTTCAAATTTTACTTATTAAAGTTACTTTACTCAGGAACTCTCAAATAGTGTTGCTATATCGTTTGCAGTTATGTAACGTTTCTTTCAACCTCTCGAATTGTCAGTCCTAGACTCATTTGATACTCTCAGCAAACCATATTAGCTGTAGGAACAGTTTTTTTAGGTTGATTATTTTGTGCTTTATAGAATATGCCTTGACTAAGCAGCCCTTTAATTTTATTTGTAAACTTAGTTTTCTCCATATCAAGTTTCTTTACGTCTTCTAGATTGAAAGGCATGATTGATTTTGTCCCCTTGCTTTGAAGCATAATACCGTTTGAACCAAAAATTATCAAATTACTGAAATAGAAAAAATAATCGAGAATGTCTTCTCCTTTTCCCCTTATTGAATTAAGTAGCAAAAAGGAAACAGCATGTTTCCAATTGTTTATTGGCTGATGTTTGTGGGACATGTTCTTGATGGTAGTTAGGTTTTATAACCACGTGCAAGAAAGGAAGTCACACTATTTGATTGTCACCCATAATTTGTTTCACATACGGGTATGAGCATCACTGAAAATCTGCAGGGGTTATTTCATCTATCTCGCCACCACTGAATCTTCGATATTCATATAAAGGTGTGGATGTCGAGGGTGTTTGATCTAAAGTTGATTTGCGTGAAGGGCAAAAGTGAATCGCGTCGGGGAGAAATTTTTAATAGATAATAGTGACCGTCAGATATACAAAGGTGCATATCGGACATTTTCAAAATACTTAGATACTGTAGATTTCTATTTGGTAGATCTATGCATGCAAAGGGCCAGGAATAACGCCCAGATTAGTGACTCAAAGTTTTTAGTTTAAAATATATTAAATTATTTCCACATAATTTAAACACTGTACCATACTTTTAAATAATCTACGGAAGGAGCTAGATTGATCTCTAAGAAGGAAAATGCTGTTGAAAGACATAAAAGTTCGTTTGTCGTTTTAATTTTCCTTCTCGTTCTTCTTCACGTAAATCAGAAACAAACATCTACACCGTATGACAATATTACGTTGATAAATCCACATGAATTAGGAATTTTGAAATCAACCTGTCAATAAAGTTACAAATCTTTTTCTAGGGACAACGTGCGAATTTTAAATGGCACATAAATAATTGCTTACAAACTGTAGACCATACTTGTGAGTTATGGGACTAATATAGAATTCAATACGTTTTCAAAACGGATGAAAATTTGCATTAAACCACAAATCATATAAATAAATCAGACAGGAGAACATGAACACAACAATGGTATAAACGATATTCTACTCAGAGGAGTGGCTCTGGGGTTTTGTGTTTGTTTTATTATGCATATTTAATTTAATTTCTTTGCTTAACTTTTGTCCATGGCTTTTAGTTAGGTCATGTAAACATGGTACTTTTTGCTAATTTGTGTCTATGATTTTAGGTTATAAATAGGTTGTTTGTAAGCATCAATATTCTAGAAACAAATTATTCATACCTTGGTGAAGTGAAACTCTGTATAAATAGTGACATGTTAAACAAATAATTCAAATTATGTTGTAAGATCAGTCTGCAATCCCCTAAATTTATTTTGTAATTTGAGAAGAATTATTTATTTCAATTGTTCATCGAAATTCTTAAGTGCTTGTTGTCCTATAATTAACACATTATTTTGGAACTTTTGTAAACTCCTTCAAAGACATTTGGGATTGCATAACTGTGGTACATACTAACCTCAATTGGAATTTATTAGGAACATTCTACATTTTGGACAGGTGATACGATATTTGTGAGTATTAGGATTTAATTCAAAATAATGTAAGTGTTCCTTAATGTTTCAATTTCTATGCAAGAGAAATAAACTGCTTATTGATTTAGTTCTTAATAACAGCATCTTTATTTTTCATATATAATTCTTCTTTTCAATGTGTATTCTAATTATATTAATAAATGAAGTTAAGAAGTTTAAAATGTGGGATCGTGTTAGACAAAAATTCTTTATCCACGTTCCAGATACTTATATATCCTCATTATATGTGTTGGAAAACACAGCCTGATGGGTTGACAGTGTTAGAAAATGTTCTAAGCAGTGCTGAATATATATGCCAGTCTCCGCCATAATATCAATCTGAATGTTTCAAACAATAAAGATAACAGGGAATTCACTTCTGGTAAAGATTTATTACATTTGTAGAGCTTGTTTATTTTCCTCTCTTCCTTTCTTGCAAACGAATATGACATCTCCTGGGAATATCTTATTTGGTTCCGAAATTTGATCTACAGCCAAAACTTTCAATGCCCTTTTGCACTTTCTCATAAAAATTAGGGCTGCAATAAATTGAAACCGGTGTGATCCTTTGTTATACTGAGATTGGTTTTGCTTCAAGACAAATAGAAGCAGATAGGCTAATGAGTAGGATAGGTTTGAAAAGTCTGCCAGATTCCATGGTTTTTCCGCAGTTTAAATATATATGTAGGAAATTACAGACGCAATGCATACTGCGATTTTATGAGAATGTTTACGTTTGGCAAACATATAAAGCTACTATGGATGAAGCCAGGAGAAAACTCAAACTAATACTACTTTGGGTATTTTTGACTTTGTTATTTATGACTTCTGGAGTTATATAAGTTGTAGTTTTATGTATATTTAAATTGCATTGTTTGTTAGTTGTTGTATACTTTTTATTTCATTATATGCTATTGCAATGTAACATTGTAGGTGGACGTAACCTTGTTCAAAATTAAGAATATTTGCGATTTGAACTGAATTATTGATTTTATTTTATTCTGCAAACAACTAATACATAGCTAAAATATTCTCTATGTGTATGGTTTTAATATTAGGATCATTATTAATAGAAGTAAACATGTTTATTTTGGTTTGGTTTTAGGTTATTGGAATTTCCCTACAATTTACCTGGTGTGCCTGACATGCACCAGGTTATATATTATAATAGTAGTAACTGACGTTCTAATTATAGCTATCATGTTATTTTGTAAACATTATGAATTTTCTAGGTTATATTCCATTAGGTAATAGTCATTTGTTTAGAAAATGCTAATTGTGACATGAGGTCAGGTAGCGAACTTTATGATCGTGAAACTGAAAAGGTTATTCTTTCGTACTTTAAGATTTTGCAGAATCAAATGTTTGTATTATTGTTGTGTCCAGAAGTTCATCTGGGCTGGAATTTACTTCTTCAAAGTTGTTAGTTCAGTTATTGTTTCTCTGGGACTACAGAGTGCTCATTAAAAATAATATTCTTGGAGAGAGATATTCACTAGGATTTATAGTGAATTCAAACCTGGAACTTTACTACTGCGTTTCAACAAATGACTGTTGGTACAACAACATGATAAAGACCGCCACGGGCACATCAACACCTTCGGAGTTGGTCTTAATTTAGATTTCTACTAAAGTTTATTCAGGACTTGTGTTATTAAGACTTGTGTCTTTAATTTAAGGTTATCTTTGGATTTAATTCGCAATACTGTAAGTTCTTTACTTTACATTTTCACTTTATATTCTAGGGAAATATATTATTTTTTGAAGATTACAAAGCTTGCTGCTTTTCACTCTTCTCTGTTACTTCTCGTAAGAACATATACTTTTAACAGAAACTTAGACTTTCGTCCGGGATACAAATTGCTCTAAAATATTTAAGAGAACTTTGTTTTTGAAATTTAAATTCAACTTGTCCTGGAATCTAATAAATCCCAGGTATTATTTCACATTTGAGAAATCTTTAGTGAAACCAACAAGCTATCGTAGTATCATCTAAAGGAGAGAACTTTCGATTGAATCCGGCACAGGAGTATTAGAAATTATTTACGGTGAAACTTGGAACTAGAAAAATTGGAACTTGAGTTAAAGCATATTCAGTTTCAGACAGAAGTTATGCAGATCCAAGAGTGAGGGAAGAGGGAGAAAGAACGTTGCAGAAAGAAAAAAGCAGATAGCTTAGTGCAAATGCAAAAAGAAAAGGAAGAAAGGAATTTCAATTTATATAACAAAATTAGAGCTGGCAAGTTGAAGGTACACTTCCTCTTTGCACACACATTCAGGTCTTGATGTTATCAAAACTATCAAAATAACTCATAAAGTTTCTTTTTCATTACGTCTTCCACGCAGCGGTCGTCTGGCAAAAAAAAAAAAACCTATTTCAGCCTAATGCGAGCACTCTTATATTTCAAACTGGCAAATCGTTCAGAAATCAAGTTTCTGATACGACTGATCAGAAGTCCTTATCTCTTCCTATGTGTACCTATTGCCAGACGAAAGGCCACCTTATTTCTGATTGCCACAAATTGAATTTTAAGCAACACAATCAAGACAGACAGATCATAGATGCTCTTATTTCTAGGAGGTTAAGGTCACGGTCATGTATTGAAAACAATAGATTTATTCGGTCAAACAAACCCAAGTCTGATTTTACTATGGAGAATTATGAACCATTCATATCGAAGGATTCTATATCACTCATTAGTGATTCTGCCAATCCTATCGCTTTTAAAATTATAAGGGACACAGAAGCTTCTCAGAGTCCTTTGTTATCATGTACTTTGCCTTTTTCTGAGAATTCTTCTTCTAATGA
>JAECUM010066025.1:0-13034 GCA_016617855.1 Megalonaias nervosa | reverse complement strand
GACGTTCTGTAAGAGATAATTTATTTGAACCGCTCATCTGATCTTTCTTTAGCAATATTTTTAATCCACAGTTATTTTTTGATGCTGATTGTATCTTTTTAATCTTACCAGGAGTCAGACTAACATTAACGTGATTATACGACATTATAATATTCATAAACGATCTAATTACATGTTTTCTACTGGAGCATCAACGACTCGCATTCGTCCACCAACACCTTCAAGTAACATTGATTTATCGCTGAGTATAACAGCAATTGCTCTGTAATTAGGAATATCTACAATATTTCTGTTAACACGAGCTCGAAAATGTATATCAACTACTGACTGTCTGGTTAAATCTAAATGTTCGAGCGAAAAGTAATAAATCGGATATAAGGTTGTAAAATCCAATTGTGATATTTGTAAACCAGTATCAATATTTTGATCACGGCCCATGAACGTCATTAATCGATGATATGCACGTGCTACATGATTTTGATCGAAATTCAGTAATATATCATCGGATGGTTCTTGATGTCCATTTATTCTTAAAGAAACTTCGGAAACACCAAGTTTGTCAAATATCATTAAACTTTTTGTTTGATTACCTACATGTGTATTATCCTGAAGCACAATGAATATATATCGTGGTGCAGAAACACCTTGTTGTGATGCTATCTGCCACGTAAATAAACCATTAATATTACTCTGGATAGCATCTGTGGTCATTGTTAACCATGACAAAGCTGATTTACCACCTTGATTCATAAAAGAAAGTAGATGTTCTTCTTTAGGTATTGTTGGAGTCATCACCGGCATCCATAATGAAAGTTTGGTTAATACTACTTTACCATGAAGTGCTCTAGTCGCAGCATCATCAGCACCTTCAACATGCCATATTGCATCATCGTCTGTAGCCTTTCGTACAAGTACAACCGTATGTTTGGCTCCAAAAATAACTTTTCTGACATTTCTGCAAAATCCAAATATATGTGAAAGTGGAATTGCACATGAAAACATTCTATCTTTCAACATTATTTTACGTGATGCAAATCCGAAGTTGAAATTTGCGTTCATTGATAATACTGCGGGAGTTTCTGCGGTTCCCGCAGCATTTCTTACATTACCTATAGTTACATTTTTATGATCCGGGTGATCAGAAGTGTCCTTTACAAACATCATTGATGGACCAGCTGATCTTGAATAATCGTCGCTATATCGTGCTAGACCCAATATCGTTGTAGCAACATCAACGTCCTTCTGAATTGATTCAATATTTTACCATCAATCATATAAGTGGCGCTGTCAAATAACTCCATAATGCCATTATTAACAAAACCAAAAGCAACATTATTATCGTATTCAGTATTATCCGCTTTAAAAATTTTACCTTCTACTTCAATAAAAGCCTCAGCGGGTAAGAAATATCTACTTGTATCCTGAACCTGTAGTTCAATTCGTCCACGTTGATCTGGAATTCGAGCGTCATAAGAATAATATTGATAATCACGCATAGACTCATCTTTGAGTACTGGTGCGTCCATGTCAAATGCTGGATCAGATATTCGCTTAAACATCTTTATTATAATTATTATCGTCTAAAACGAAGACCACTTCGGGAAGTGAGACCACTTCCTGCTATCAGACTAGCGGTTATATTTTTTTCTTTTTCTGACATTGGTACATCAGCCAACTCTGCTAGTTTTTGATTCGCAACTTGATTTATTATTTTACTAATATTTGCAGGCATTACTTCAGTACTAGGTAATTTTACTGGTGGTTGAGGTTTTCGTCGTATTAATCGTGCTAGTCTATCTTTGATCGCTGAAAATGCTTTACTAGCAACATTACCAACAGCACCAATACCTTTTTCACGAACAACATCAATAGCTTTCATTCCCAGTTGCTTTGCAATCGGTATTGCTTTTGGGCTATCCTTCTAAATAGACCCTGAACAACATCACCTAGTCCATCTCCGTAGGTTGTTTTGTACACTGGTAATCGTGAGTTTATTACCCTGACCATAGTTGGTCCACGTTGAGTACTATATACGATCATTTTATTATAGTAATTGTATTTAATTACGTACTTAGTCACTGTAGTAGTCATCGGCAATTTCATTAATAAGAGACTGATAAACATCAACGTCCATGATACCGCCAGTAAATAATCGTCTGCAAATATCAGCCGCTTCATTAATTATTTCTGGAGAATTATTACCAGCTCGTTTCCCCCCGATGAGAATCTCCAGACGTTCAACGTCAGCAAGGACGTTATTAGGACATAGAGTAAAATCACCTCCGGTAGAGAGACCACTTCCAGTAGAAGGTTCTTTTAAACCTGAATTCAGTTTTTCTTCATATTCTTCAAATTCTGTTATTCTTTCTTGTAAATCTTTTTTTCTAATATTCGCTCTTTCTTTTGATAATCGTTCTATCAGTTTCTGTTTATATTCTATCACTTCCGTCAGATGTATCATTAATTCTTCCTTATCGGATTTATTAAGTAATTTTTCAACGTATTTTAGTTTTTCTGCTCTTTCTCTCTTTTTAATCCTTTCATAATTTTCCATTGCCCCCGGTTCAAAAGAACCAAATTTCACTGGTCTTCCTACGCCCGGTTGAGTTAATATTGATCGTGATGGTGGTGGTGATGGTGGTGGTGGTGGTGATGGTGGTGGTGATGATTGTTGTTCTTCTAGAATTTTCCGTGAGGCTGGCGACCAATATTTTGATTCTTTTCTTTCTTGTATTTTTTTTGCTGTTCCCCTTGTCATTGGTGGTGATGATGATCTTAATGGTGGTGGTAATGATAATGGTGGTTGTGATTCCAATGTTGTTTCAGAAGCAGGTTGTAATTCCAATGTTGTTTCAGGAGCAGGCTGTAATTCCAATGTTGTTTCAGGAGCAGGTTGTTTTCTTTTTATATATTTTCGTTTTGGTCTTGCTGCTGCTGCTTTTCTTACTTTTCTCTTCTCTTCTTTCGTCTGTATCTTGCTTTCTTCCTCCTTTCTATTTCTTTCTTCCTGCATTTTAGCTAAACTATTAATTTTATATATATAATCTCGATATTTTGGTTCATCAGATTTAACTTTTTCAAAATTCGTGTTTATGCGATATATTGCTTTATACCACTGATCACGGTTTCTAATATCTTTAACGTTTTCAGGTTTCATTAATGTTTCTCTCCGACTAAAACCAGCAAAAGCAAGCACAGCTAACATATTTGTATCATCAATCCCCCTAATTGTTTTAACAGTATTTTCAGTAAATTTATTTACCAATTCAGCAGTAGTACTAATTACAACCTTATCTTGTTTAGGAGCTGATGCTTCAGCAACTACAGGTATTGGTTGTATTGGTTGAGCAGCAGCTATATCAGCTGGAAGTTCACGTAAAAGTCTTTTTGTCTGTTTTGTTCTCTCCGCTATTTTTTCAGTTGCCTCAGCGGTTTTCTCTAAAACAGGAAGAAGAGGTTTAGTTGTCTCTGTAATAGGTTTAAATAATTGTTTTGTATCCTCTTCAAATTCAACATGAGATTCTTGTCGTTGTTGTAATTGTTGCTTGACAGCATCACGAACAGGTAAATATTTTCTAATTGCTTCTAGTCGTTCTCTTGCCAATCGGGCAGAATGAGGTTCTCCGATGACAACCATATTAATAATATTTATACTGACTATTTAATTACAGCAGCAGGCAGGGTGAATGACAAAAATTGAGTGACCCGGCGAGTAAACTAAATGCATTATAACATAAAAAACAAAAAGTCAAAAATAAAATAACAAAAATGAGCTAAATCAAGTGATTTATTATTCGTTTTTCAAACTATACGGTAATAATAAAAGTTAGGAGGTTCGGTTTAGCGTTATTGACCTTATTTTTCAGCCCCTGTAGGAACATTTATTTTTGTAAAATAAAGGTCTGTACAAAGTGGTCTGTTCACCCTGCCTGCTGCTCTTTAACTAAACCAACCCACATAACCATTGTACTAACCTGAACCTGCAGTGAGGTGTCATTCATGTTTGCCAAGTCTGGAAACAGAAACGATTCTTTCAACGTTTGCTGGCTAACAACCTCATATTCCATCAATATTTAAGAAAAAGAGAATGACATGAAAGATTGTAGGAGTGTGCACATTATGTTTTGAAAATCAGCTAATCTTATATAAGGATTGATAGACAATAAAGCGAATGAAAAGTTCTAAATTTCATTTTAGGTTTTGATTACTATAAATGATATAAATAATTATCATCAGTCACAATTAAGGCACAGGGATATTTTTCGTTGAAAGGATAAATAATATGTTGTTTGTACAAATCATTCACAATATTTTTGGAATGATTCACTTTACCCTACATATGTTAAAAATTCTAAGCAGTTTTGAGGGTTTCATAGCACCTACTACAAGCAGAGGTGCTGATGGTGGATAAATTTGTACATGTATGTACATTAAATCTGCAATCAAGTTTTTGCATTAAGCATGGGTTGTTTTGCACACTGTATGAATACTGTTATATCCAGAATTATGTAACTTGGTGAGGGATGCATCTTGGTGAGTACTACACTCTCATCACAAATGTAGGTCACTGTAACCTATATTTCATGCTTCACTCACTGACAATGGTTCACTTTTGTAAAGTTTATTTCTCAAACACTGTTCAAACTATATAATTGCATGCATCTCTTAGCATCACGCCCTTACCACTAAGGAAGCTCAATGTACCCTACATTTCACATTTACTGGATAAGGTTGATTGTGCTCATGAACAACTTTTTTGTTGCTATCAATATAGGTAGTTAATTTTTGTTGTTATCTGCATATTGTTATACCTAGATTAATGAAACTTACAAAAAATGGGATGCATCAAGAAAAGTACCCAGTACTATATCTTCATAAAAGAGACGTAGGTCACTGTGACAATATTGCACTCTTTATGGGCTTTGGTTCAACATGCAGGAGCAAATTTCTCCCTCCGTAAATTGATATCTGTCCAATTGATTTGTATTGATTATTGTATTGAGTTTACAGCTGAAATAATAGCAGCAGTTGTTGTAGTAGCAGCAGCAGTAGTTGTAATTGAGAAGATTTATGCATTGGCAAAAGAAAATATAAATCTACAAATAATTTATTTTATTAAATACAGTTGATATAAATATTTCACATTGGTTGGCATGGTTATTTGGAGTTTAATGCCATTTTTCAGAATATAATCAGCTATACATGGTGGCCAGTGGAGGATAAGCCTAGGGAAAGACCCAGGGAGAACCACTGACCCATGAAAAGGTATTGGCAAGCTTTCTCACGTACACACATTGGCCAAACTTGAGACTCAAACCCACGTGCAAAGCAGTGAGATGGTAGTGATCTACAATGGCAAGCATCTTAGATGATTAGGTCACCCATGTGCCCCTTCGTGTTGGTTAAATAACTGGTCCGGAGCTAATGTATTTGTTACCAGGCCAACATCTGTTAAATAAACTTTCACGTAGCATTTTTTAAAAAAAATATTTTAGAATTGGAAGATAGACAAAAATTTAACAAATTAAAGATGCATCCAAAAACATGTACCAATTTTCAGGAGTGTAAGTGAAATAGGATCCAAGATATTTATAGTGTAAGGAATGGACAGACATTAAAACTAGGCCACAATGCAATTTTGGCATGGCGGAATTATTCTCCTTGAGGTGCATATATATCCGACAAGTCACTCAAGCATGAAAATTGGGTACCAATGACCTAGTTTTTGTATCAGAAACTCGGCGAGTTGCATCCATATACTGATCTTTATTAGTGTAGGTAAATAAGAGTGCATGGTTTTGGATATTTTTAATGTAGCTTTAACAATATGAGTCATATCACTATGATGTCTGCAGTGTGGCAGTTTATAGTGATGTCTAGCACTGGGACATCATGCTGCAGACATGTGGCATCATTTCCCACCAATCACATTATCCCGACACCAGGCAAATCAGTCATAAAACTAAGCTCTTAATGCTGTGCGCCAAGTGATGCAGCTATTAGTACCATTTTTATAAGTCTGTCTTAGCAGGGGTTCAAACCTGTGACCTCCCCACATCTGAGGCAGATGCTTAACCAATTAGGCCACCGGAGCAGTCATAGGTGAATAAGAGTCCAAGATATTCTGGACGTAACAAATGTATATCTGAAAAGAGGTCATTCAAGCATGTAGTTTTATTATGGTTGAGTTACTCTCTTTGTGTTGCATTCACATAACCTTTTTCATTAGTGTAGGTTTCTTTGGGTAGAATGGGATACTGAGGGTGTAATGAACTGATAGCTGAAGTTGCTCAAGTGTGAAAATTAGTTACAGTAATCTTTTTTTGGTATGGCAGAGTTGCTTTCCTCGAGATGCATCCATATGCCAATTTTCATGAATGTAGGTAAAACAGATTTTGGTTTGGTTTGGTGGTTTATGGCATAATAAGTTGATTATTTATTGCAGAATATAGTCAATTGCCATTACAAAATGTTCTTAAGAATTATGATCATTTTCTGATACAAAGACCGCCTACCTAAAACTCTGAAATGAAATACACAAAGGAACAAGAGTTATAAACACAGTATCAGGACATGTGGCTGAGCAATGTAAGGCACTTGCCCTTATGGATCACTGATTTTCTCACCTCTGTCCACATGGGTTAGAGTCTCAGGCTCATCTAATGTGGGTATGTGAGAAATCTTTCCAATAGCTTCACATGGGTTTGAGGTTCTTCCTCCACCAAATTTACTAGCCACCTATCATGTGCCAAGAAATGGCATTAAATCCATAACAACAACATCCTTTTCATTTCTTATCGCTACAGACATGCTCCAATACAAAGACTGCCTACCTACAACTTTGATCTTAAAATGCACAAACAAAACAGGAGTAATAAACTTGGTATCAGGACATGTGCAATCATCTTCCTTTAATCTGCTCTCAGCTGTTTCCAATAATTTTATGAAACACTTTGTCATTCTTATCATTTATGTATAACATTTTTTTGCATTTATTGATTAGTTCTAAGTCACTATGAAACTAAGGCAACCTGGACCAAGAGGTTCCAATAATGTAAACTTTACCTTTAGGGGGAGGGGATCAGCTGATCAGTGTATACGCATACCCATTTCAGTGAGTGTGTGTGTGTCAGATGATCAGTGTATACCTGTAACCATTTCAGGGTATGTATGTAGGTAAGTATGTAGTGGGAGGGGATCAAATGATCAGTGTATACCCATACCCATTTCAGGGTGTGTATGTAGGTAAGTATGTGGTGGTGGTGGGGAGGGGATCAAATGATCAGAGTATACCCACACCCATTTCAGGTTATGTATGTTGGTAAGTATATCAGTCTCTGTGTGTGTGTGTGTGTGTGTGTGTGTGTTAATTTATCAGTGAATACCTGTACCCATTTCAGGTTATGTATGTAGGTAAGTATATGTGGGGGGAGAGGGGATCAGCTGATCAGTGTATACCTGTACCCGTTTCAGAGTATGTATGTAGGTAAGTATTTGGGGGGTGGGGTGAGGGTGGATCAACTGATCAGCGTATACCCGTACCCATGTGTGTGTGTGTGTGTGTGTGTGTGTGTGTGGAGAATCAACTGATCAATGTACACCCATAAACATTTTAGGGTATATATGTAGGCAAGTATGTGGGAGGGAGGGGATCAACTGATCAGTGTACCCATTCCCATTTTAGGGTATGTATGTAATATTTAAGTATGGGGGGGGGAGGGATCAACTCATCAGTTCATGCCCATACCCATGACAAAAATGTAAAATGTTTAAAGTTCTTTTACTTGAAACTTTGTTTTTCATCAAAACTGAAATCACTGATGTAGACATTTACAAATTCAAAATTTTTTATTCCTCTT
The DNA here is from genome assembly GCA_016617855.1 of Megalonaias nervosa. Lineage (NCBI taxonomy): Eukaryota > Metazoa > Mollusca > Bivalvia > Unionida > Unionidae > Megalonaias > Megalonaias nervosa. The sequence continues at coordinate 5,175 of JAECUM010066025.1, read as the reverse complement.
CAAAATTAAATGCAGGTATGCAGCCATTTTTTAACCTTCTGCTTCATCCTCTTCATTTTAGCTTTATATTCACTGGTCATCAATAATTTCTGCTTTCACTAAGGCAGTCTCACTATAAGGTGGTACACTATGGCACCCATGGACAGTATTATAATGGGGGAGTACTATGTCATGTATTTCATTACAAGGCAGTTTCACTATAATGTGGTATACTCAATAGTACTCATGGACAGCATTATAATGAGGATGTACTGTCATGTATTTCATTATAAGGCAGCCTCACTATAAGACAGTATATTGTATGGCCCCCAACGGACAGCATTATAATGAGGGTGTACTGTGTCATGTACTGTATTACAAGGCAGAATAGTACTCTATGGCTCCATGTACAGCATTGTAATGAGGGAGTACTGCTTCATGTATTATATTATAAGGCAGTCTCACTATAAGGCAGTATGAGACCATAAGACCTGTCCTAGCAGATGTTTTCAAAAAATGGGAGGTGGATTTATCAGAACAAACATTCTTTAAAAAAAAAAAATTTCAAAATTTTTAAAATTGAGGAAGAACTTATAAGTCATGGGTTTGCTAAAGGAAAATTACCAACAAGTAATTGTTAGTTTGCTGGAAAATTAAACTATCTACTTCCTCCCAAAAAATTAAATTGCAAACTGGAATTTATCATCTATTATCTGGTCATCTGGTTAGTTATGTAGAAATGAGGTCAATTAAAGAGTCAATCTGATGATCTACTGTGGCAGATAATCTGTGAACCATTTGTAGATATTGATAAAGGCATCTGCTTCAGAATCAACCTTTACAATAGGGTGTCCATTGTCTGGGTAAGCGATGTATCTGAAAAAAAACAACAACCTTTTGTAATAAATTACTGTTCCCATGACAATTATGCCGATTGATAAAAGCCAAAAATTTTCATCTGCTTCAGAATCAACCTAGAGGATAGGATGTCTAGTGTCTAGGTAAGCAATGTTTCTGGAAAAAAAACCTTTTTCAATAAATTACAGGGCTTGTTTTATTACTGTTTCCATGACAATTATGCCAACTGATAAAAGCCAATAATTTACGGCTCTCTATACATGCTAGGTATACTGGATGTTCAACCAGTTCTCACAAAAAATACACATTTCACTTTTTGTATATTTTCAACGCTTACTTTACCTATATATATATATATATATATATATATATATATATATATATATATATATATATATATATATTTCTATCATAAACTGCCATCAAAACTGTATGCAAGTATTTGACTACTTTGGTCATTTTTAAAAATTTCAGAAAATTAAAGCAGATATCCTAACCTGCTGGAACAGTTTCTGTCAACAACTTTATGATACTTTTTTATATTCATTTGCTTTCTTCTGGAAAGAGCATTTATAATGGATCATTGAAGGATGCATCATTAATTTAGAAATTATATCATAACATGAATTAATGGCTGTCCAGTTTTTCCAAATCAATGGATCCAAAATGATGCACACAGAATGCTTTCCAAAGAGTGAATCCATCTGCAAGACATAATCCTTCACCATTTACTTCTAAATGTATTTGTTTATTCATAATTGTTATGCACCTGCAATTAAATTGCTCTTTATGATTTCCTCTGTTTATACTTAGGCATGTGTTTCTCCCAGCAAAGCAATGTTCATAAGACCAATATAAAGTGATTCACGTCCACAAATAGTAGAAATACAGTCACAAATCATTCTAGTGTGTTGGGTATATCATCTAAATTTTACATATACTTCAAATTTAAAGAAATCTAAAAGAATTCAATTTCAAGATATATACTTTTTTTAAGAACCATGACAAGAAAGAGTTGCCAACAAGAAAAAGCAGGCTTTTTATAAGTCTTTGGTATGACTCAGCTGGGCAGCAGTAAAAGTAAGTAACTGTACTGTAATTCATAGCATATGAGCCAAATCAAGTAGGCCATGGTCCAGCAGTAAAAGAAATTAACTGTAAAGTAATCCATAGTACATATGCCAAATGGAGCATGCATGGTCCAGCAGTAAAAGTAAGTAAATGTAATACACAGCATGCAAACCAAATGGAGCATGCCATGATCTAGCAGTAAAGTAATTGTATTGTACTCTATAGCATATAAGCCAACTGGAGCATGACTTGGTCCAGCAGTAAAAGTAGGTAACTGTATTGTAATCTATTATATATATATATATATATATATATATATATATATATATATATAGATATGTACTCTATAGCATATAAGCCAAATGGAACATGACATGGTCCAGCAGAAAAAGTAGGTAATTGTATTGTAATCTATAATATATATAATCTATAACACATATGCTAATGGGGCATGCCAAGGTCTTGCAGTAAAAGTAATTCTAAAGTTATTCACAGCAAATATGCCAAATGGAGTATACATGGTCAAGTAGTAAAAGTAAGTAATTGTAATCCATAACATGTAAGTCACATGGTGCATGCCATGGTCCCACCATAAAAGTAATTGTAAAATATTCCATAGCACATATGCCAAATGGAGCATGCCAAGGTCTAGAAGTAAAAGTAAATAATTGAATCGTAATCCATAGCATATAAGTCAAACTGAGCATGCCATGGTCCAGCAGTAAAAGTAATTGTATTGTAATCCATAGTATATAAGCCAAATGGAACATGCCATGGTCCAGCAGCAGTAAATGTACTGGTATTGTAATCCATAGCATATAAGCTAAATGAAGCATGTCATGGTCCAGTAGAAAAAGCAGCATTAAGCAATCCATATTTCCATTAATTTTCTTCAGTTTTAATGAGGTCAAGCATGAGCGAATGTCAATCAAGACAATCATATAAACAGGATGCAATATGTTCAAATCCAGCACAGTTTATGTGGCATTTTCTGGATATACTACATACACTTGCTTATAAGTAGAGTTTCACTTCAAACATCATAGACCCAGATGCAGCAGCATATCTAGGTCTGTGAGATTTATCAGGAGTGATCAGAGGAACAAACTACAAAGACCTGGCAGATCAGGTCTCTTGTCTGCAGCTGGGCTCAGCTTATACACGAGCATATACACAGTAGTAATATTTTCATGAAATACTGGTGAAAATTACCTTAATGAAATGAGCTAAAACAAACATTTCTGTTTTGCCATCATATGCTAAAGCCAAGAGACAGAATTCAATAAACATTTTATTTTCTGTTTAGGCTTTGATACTGCTTTCTACTTTATTTCTTCTATTCTGTACAAGTATTATTTCCACTTATCAGCAAGTCTGATGAAAGAAAGCTGGATCATCTTACCTGACTTGTACATTTCTAGCCTTGAGAGCTTTGTAGAACTCATAACTCTGTTTTGGAGGAACTCTGCGGTCATCCAGACCTATCATTAACATCACAGGGGTCTGAATCTGGAGACAGATGAATCTGGCATATAGAGATTCATTAAGAAATGTTTATATTTTAATTACATCTGAAATCTTTTGGAAATTAATCTTTATGCAACACTAGAGTACTCCCCTCAATTTATCTATTTCATTAAAGAAGCAAAATGGCTTAAGCTGAGGGTGACAAAAGACCAAGGTTTGACAGCAATGTTTACAGTTATGTGCCGTATATCTATATAATAGTAACAAGTTAGTTGTATTCACTCTATAAACCTGTACTTGAAAAATGGAAAGTATCAATATCAATTAATGTTTTTTAAAGTATTGCTCAAATTTCAACATCCTTCTCTGGGAAAGACAATAAGCAGATTGTACAGGCCTGCCATCATCTTCTAAAGCATTTACGTTGCCCAAATATACAAGAAACACCTAGAAAATCACATTAGAATGGTGTTTATCCAACAGTCACTTGTATCTGTATTTATGACTGGGAATGTTCTCAGTCCATGAGACTAGTTCTGCTTGCTTGAAACATTTAGACTTTGAGGTGGTACTCAGCTATGGTTTGTTACAATATTTCTCTGATCTAAGCCCATGGGGCCACCTTGTAAGTTTGTTGAAAAGTTGGGAACTGGTGCAGGGACAGTACCAGTAAAACTAACATTACACCCTGGGAAAACGTATTCAACTTTGAGTGGTCACTCATAGGTGTGATATAGACTTAAATATGATTTTCATTTATACCTAATTTTACTACCATATACTTGCTTATGAGCTGAGCTGGTGGATTCAATTCTATGCAGTTTGCTAGGAATAATTAGTAGAACAAAACAACAGACCCTCTGGTGCATTCTGCAATGGCAAATCAGGGTGTATGTTGTTTGCGGTTAGACTTCACTAATATGCAAATATATATATATATATATATATATATATATATATATATATATATATATATATATATAAGTGTATGCTTTTCTCTAATCAATCAGAGAAAAAACGTTTATTAAATCATATTTAATGAAAAAACTAATATATACTAAATACCGTATTTTATGTAATTTTTCGTACACGAAAAAATAATTATTAATTTCAGTGTACGAAAAGTTATATGTAAAATAAATAATTATCACTTGGTGGTACTGACCGTGTACGAAAAATGAAGGGATCATACCAAAACAAGTTCTACGGTACACACGCTACTCGACATCCTAACGGTACAAACGTACAAAGTAGACGTATATTTTCTGTCTCATTCTGCTCTCAATTCAAGAATCTAATTACAATAAATCAAAAGTACTGTTGTTATTAGTGAGAGAGAGAGAGAGAGGATTATGTCTCAGTGTGCAAGCTCATCTGCATTTAGAATATATGTAGCTGTTATGTTGTGTAATATTGGCAAAATGATCAAGATGGTTTGAACACGTATAAGTTATGGGTATTATTTATTGGTAAATTGTACACAATGATACGACCCCACATCATCAAGAAATTAAGTGCAAGTTATATTTTTACCTCAACAATAATCTCTATCAAACTGCAATAAAAAAAAAAGAACTTGAAATCAACGTTTAAGTTAATGCGCATGAGTGCGCACGCATGCACGTGTGTGTGTGTGCACGCACGCCAGAGAGATCAATCAAACAAAATTTTTTCAGTATACAAGACCGTATTTATCCAGTGTAGTTTTTATTTGTAGCTTTTGCAAAGAGAAGAAAAGACTATTTTCAGTTACCTGACGAGTGGGATAATCCTCATGTATTACGACCCTACTATATTCCA
>JAECUM010066019.1:0-12632 GCA_016617855.1 Megalonaias nervosa | reverse complement strand
TAATTAAAAGTGATCCTCGATAAGAATGTAATACATCTTTTGAGAAGAAAGAGAGGCCCTTATCGAATGTCATTTCCATAACCATTTCATCATTTCTAAACATATTGCAATTGCTAATAAAATATCAAATATGCTGAGTGTATTTTCCACCTCTAGCGTGTAATAACTTCTCGGTGGTTTTCCTCTTCTAAACAAGGAAATCTGGATTAATATAGTACGAAATGGATTGAATAGCATTAACAGACTATGACATTCTGGAAGGGATTGGCAGACTTAGAGGCTTAATGGTCATGATGTATCAAGTAATTATATAACATTTCTGACCTTGCAATTCTTAATAACACTGTAACCTGACATCACTGGGTGTTACGCAACGCAGCAACGACATCAATTTGTATTCAACTGTAATCGTTCCATGTGAATGACAATATAATGTGCATTGTATAGTATATTTTGTTCATCGCGGACCGGCCTTAGGGCAAGGCGAGCAAAGCGGGTCCCCGAACTTTACTAGACAAAAAAGAAAGAAACAAATGCAAGCATACTACTGTAAATTCACCAGCCGGTTCCCGCTGCCAGCGTGGCGCATTGGGCCTAGCAAACTGTAAGGCCGGGCCTGCGTACATCAGGCTAACAATACACGTGAATTAGTAGTAACTAAATGTATATGAGGCCTTTGCTGTAATGGCTAATCGGGCAATTACTGATGTGAGCTATACTTCTAATTGTGGTCATACTAGTTGTTACTGCCTGTGACTCCAATGTCACTTTTAAGTCTGTGACTTCAGTCGGACTCAAATCTTGCTTCTTGGGATCGATAATACTTAAAGGTTTGTAAAAACGATATGAAAGGGAATAAGAGACACTTTAGTTGTTTTATTTTCAGCTGATTAAAACGTCTCTGCTTTTATATCATAGGATACAGTGATTTGTATTGTTTTATATCTTGTATGCCCAGTAAGAGAAGTAACTTTTCTCTGTCAAGATCACTTTATTCTGAATTTATTTGCTGTTTGATGATTGGAGACAACTAAAAAGCATTGCAGAGGCGATCTATGTAATCGTTGATTACAATATAGTTTGATATGAGCCAAAGAAACATGTTTTTATCATGATCTCATTAATCGCCTAAACTGATATGTTTAGATGATATGTCAAAGCTGGACAAAATCGATGAATCAATGGATGCTAGGTTTCAAATGCTATCCAGCAGTCCGTTATCTTGGTCCTCCAATTCAGTTTGATGCCATATAGTCATATACCTAGTATTACCGTACATACTAAAAGAAATACCTAGTCTCACCGTACACATGCCGAGACGTATCAAACATTATTAAGAAGATAAAGCTTTACTGCAAAGAAAAATATTGTTGCATATGCAAACACGGTGCAAGATGCTTGATAACTACACATTTAAATTTGACCATGACGAATATATGAAGAGCTATAAAGCACAGTGTAACATGAAATTTTGGCAAAATCAGGTAAGATTCGCGGTGTGGATGGCAACATCTGCTTCCTGTATATTGTACTTGTATTGAACAAATGAGCAAGTTCCAGAGCTAGTAAACTAAGTTGACGGATTTCAGATTCACTTCTAATGAGGATATTACTTAATGATTATACAGAGCCATTATATGGCAGAAATGCTTTTAATCCTGTTTATAACAAAACAGATATGAAACATTGTGTTATATGACAACTTTACAATTTCACTGAATATCGACTGGAGATACATACAGGGAAAGAATACAATAGTAATAGATCATGATTTATTCTATTGGCAGAAAAAAATCAATGATTATTGCTGCTTAAAAGGAAATAAGTGGACCCTTGTGGTGTTATTTACAAATTCGTTTATTATTTAATAGAATAAATTCCCAAGAAATAAAGATGAGCCAGGACGATGGACTTGCTTCTTGCTACCAGAAAGCAGCGGTCTTTCGGATGAGAAAATGACCATACTAAGCACTAATGCGTATGCTTGTTGATACAAGAAAAATGTATGATATAAAACAATAAGGAACTGAATGATGCTCATCATACAGAATAATGATTTAATTTCAGCCATCTCTGTTTCATACACTTGTCGAAAGGACCTCGTACGTGTTTTTGAAAGTCCCAGTGTAATGTGTTGGGTCAATATTGCCTCGTCAACATATTTACATGTGTTAAAAAGATATTTACAACAATAACAATTGAAAAGAAATAGTTTAAGCATTGATTGTGGAGGAAAAGCCTGAAATACTAAATAATACTGTCAAATCCTCTCCTAACATCCAACCGTGTAAACTATCGACCACGTGTCTTCAAAATCCAGTATCATATATTGAATTAAAAATTATCGTTGATGTAATAGTGACCTTTATAATCATTCCTATAAGAGGCCGTCTTATCCAGGTTTCGCTCTATTCTTGCTATATGTTTTAACAATTTAATATTTTTACCCTAGTCTTTATATATACCTTCCAAAGCTTTCAACATTCGTTACCTTTCATATTTTATCTTGCAAGACAACATGGTTACGCTTCTTTGGAAGAGTTCATCTCCCTAAAGATTTGTGCATTTTGTTATAATACATTTTTGAAAAGTAATTTTGTATGGGCATTGTATAACCATGACTGTGCTGACGTTCCAATAAAGCCTATACATAGAGCCTTACATGTGGAGATAATTACTCTGTTCTTGATATCATCCATGAGTTATCTCCATTTACACAGCATATATTTTATGGAACATAATTTACTTAATACAGATGAGCCTGCCTGCGATGCTATTGCGCGTTGCACAAAGATTTATTGAATTAAAACGTGTCCATAAGACGGAATAGATATTCCCATCAAGTCAAGCCAGATAAGTTTATATCGATAACATTTTCATCAGTATTTAGTCATTTTGGACTAAAGAACAACGAAAGAATCTTCTCCATCTGATCACAATAGAAACAATACGATGATATATTTGTTGCTTTCTTTCCTCCAAAGTGAAATTAGAAACACGTGTTATTTTTTAAAATTTAAATTAAACCCTCGGTGAGTTTTAAAATGTTTATTCTAATTTTATTTCGTAAACTATAAGTATTGATTAGAAAGATGTTCACGTTTTGAAAATATCATACGGTCACCTATGATGTTCACCTAGTAGATAGAAATTCACTAAATACGCCTAATACAGATATTTATCGGTTTGGTTCACATCATCGTTGTACATCATACCGAGTCTTTAATATATAGTCGATATATAGAGACAAAATAAGCTTAGTAAATCTTTCCTGTTTAAAGCAGTGGAAATAGAGCAGATCCGATCTCAACTTGAATAAGCCAGCACTCACTCTGGAGTTCAATAGAAACACTTCCTCTCTGTATATCTCTGAAGTATCAAACATTTAGAGTGGAAAAGTAAACAGCATAATATTAACCATTGCCATGTGTTTAGATGTAAACAGCGTAATATTAACCATTGCCATGTCTTTAGATGTAAACAGCGTAATATTAACCATTGCCATGTCTTTAGATGTAAATAGCGTAATATTAACCATTGCCATGTCTTTAGATTTGTATTTAGTGTTGTCAAAGTGAATAAAATACCGATCTTTCATGCAAATGTGCAAACTACTCCCTTGTTCAACCGAGCAATGCACAAGTGACAATATAGTCTCTAGCAAGCTTATATATATATATATATATATATATATATATATATATATATATATATATATATATATATATATGTTTTGTAATTACTTCTTATTCTCTTGTTTCCTCTTACGGAAAATAAATTCAGAAATTTTGTGTTGGACAATATATATTTTACATTGAGGATTAACCGTTTGGCTTGAAGCGGCTAATAATAAATGGTTGTCATGGAGATGTCTTAGCGCCATTTTTCAAGTCAAAGTCTTTCAGCAACCTTCTCATCATTTAGTCGATTGTCCATTTCACATTTTGAGATTGCAACCGATAGTGAAATTCACGTTCTATTGCTTGCAAGGCGCATGATCCACAATTTCTTCCGGATATATCCAAATTTTGCAACTTCACACCAGCATAGCGAGAACAAATGTCCTTTGTATCGGGTTTCATACCTGAGTCCACTATATGCACCAAATGCAAGTAGTGTGTGTGCGTGTGTATGTGTGTGTGTGTGTCAAGAGAGAGGTGGAGGCAGAGATTGAGAGAGAGAGAGAGAGAGAGAGAGAGAGAGAGAGAGAATCGAAAATAGATAAGTGCATATGTTCATCTTGTGAGCGCGCACGTATGTTTGTGAAGAGTGAAAGAGACAGATGGAACACCCCATACTGAGAGTAAATAACACAAAAGTGGATATTTTATCTTTCTGCTCAAACGTGTCTGAATGTGTGTTAATGCGTGCGTGTGTGTGTGTGTGTGTGTGTGTGTGTGTGTGTGTTTCACATGAACATTGTGAGATATTTGTCTTGTGACTTGTGTACACATAAACGTTGTGAAGATAGTAATAAATAGGTGTGTTTTTTCTCATTTATTAAGTAATTATTGCACAGTTTTCAAAATAAAGAAATGCATACTGTCATATGTATTCTTAATGTTCGTATGCAAACATGACGTTTACCTCCTAATGCAGGTAATGTATACGCAAATTAATCAATAGGTCTTAAGAAAGTTGATGTGTAAAACAAGTCACTTGATAGAACCTCTCAAAGTTGTGTAAACAAGTCATATGATATGACCTCTTAAAATCGATGGTACTTGTGTCCTTCGAAGCCTTATGATGATGTTGCGCAAGCATGTTATATTTTATATAACTTCGTAAATAGAATGAAATTTAAGTGCTTTTGAGTTATCTTCAGTGACAAAGCATGTCTGGTTTCATTTTAACACACATTAAAATCATATGTATATTTCTGGGTTTTTTAAACTTTGAACTCTTAGGCTGATTCTTGATTTTTTCCATTTAATTATATTTAATCGGATTTTGTACGGTTGACACGCCGTAAGTCAACATATGCTTTGTTCGTTTCGCATCATACATTCCTTTATCACGCTGATCACGAGTACGTTTCATTTAACTGGAACTGCCGAGGCATATGCGAATACTGGTCTGTTTTTTTTTTGTTTTTTTTTGTAAATCATTCATTTAAAACTTCCAAAACCTTGTTTTGCACTCTTCCTAAGTAGTGAAAGATCAAGATTTATTTCATGTGACAGTACTATCAAATGACATGCTTTGGTGATGTCCTTTTTGTTTTAACCACATAGACATCATTCCAAGATCTCTGAGGCCAATATAACGTTATAATATACATAATAAGTATTGATTTATCTAAGAAAAAAACAAAAAGAAATAATAATTTTGCAATCATTTTAGAAACGTGGCAGAGATGTACTGTTGACGTTATAACCTTGCTCAGAGGTAGGGAAGGGGGTGGAGTGGGGGTCGGAGACTGGGGTTGTGTTGAAATTGGGAAAACTTACAGCCAGCCTACATCTCTCGGGAGCCACTGAGTGTAAAGAATGTATCATGAAAAAAAAAATGTTTTGCAGTTTCAAGATGTCTAAATCTTTTCAATAATAATAATGTAATAATCCTTTTAATAATAATAATAATAATAATAATAATAATAATAATAATTTTCGTATATTAGGTTCGTCGTGGTGTTTCCTTGCACAGAAAATTAACGCTTGAAAACTATCGCGAGTATGATCCTGTCACGGTCAACGCTCCAGAAGGATTCCGAGTCAGCATACTTGGGGTGAGAGAAATTTTCTAAATTGAAAAAAACAACAAAACCACCGCGATGGAAAACCTGAATATGCTAGACAGAAAAATCCTGGAACTCTACCAGGGATCTGATCCTATCGAAGATTATCAGGCAGTGAATTACAAAAATCTCAAAGATTAAGCACTCAATAAAACAGGCATCGATACTATGGAAGGTAACTTAGATATGGACGGGCGCCTCATCGTCAACGTTGATACCACGACGGCGTTGTTAGGCAACCAAGTCCCAAGTTTCGAGCACCTGACGGATTACGCGCTCAAGAAATCAGGGTACACGATGGCTGGGCATCTTGCCGTGGATAGGCACATCATCACCGAATTAAGAACCACCTTGGTGTTGCAGCGAGATTACGTCCGAGTTACAAGCACTTGACTGATTATCAGGCGGGTCGATGACCGGAGACCTCAACATGGATTATAATAAAATTTTCATGTGGTCGACACCTATCAAAGGGTTTGACGCCACCAATAAACACCACGTAGATGCGCTTTAGAGCTAAAAATAACTTGGGCGTGATACCCTCGCTCACCTCCAACACAGGGAGTAGAGCGGGGTTTACCGCGTTGACCTCTTCCGAATACTTGGCATCCACGCATCCGTATTTCGCTATTGCCAAACATGCAAATCCATCCAACGGTATCACAGAGTGGATCACCTTGCAGGGGGAGGGGGGATCTTCTCCAATTTTTGGCTTCAGATCACAGCCCCGTTTGGGTTTGCAGTCTGGGGATTTCATTTTCGTGGCCGTACGAGCAACGTAGAAAGAATGACCAGTTGGTGTTTAGAAGCTAAACAATCAGCAGAATCCACATGGACCATTTTGCACGTAAGCACGGCCACCTTCGGATCCACCGTCCAGGAATTCACATCGCTTAAAAAGAGCATGTGCAGGATTTATTGCGTCGCGGCCGATACAGCGAATACCGGGCTGAGTTATTTCTAATTGTTATCGGTGAATTATATAGTGTAGTAATATTTTAGGGGAACCTAAGGGTATAGAAGATGACTGGCATTGTAGGCGTAGCTCGTGGTCTTATGAAACTACATTTTACATGCAGATAAACCATTGGACAGCAAAGCGAAAGACACTTATGACATCATACAAAGATAAATCAAACCCGAACAGTATTAGAAAACGATCCTGTCCAATTCGCACAGATTGTGGCCCCGTGGTTAAAATTAAGTATTTTTGGCAGAATTAAGAGAATCTAATTTGCAAGAGATCATCGATAAATGAAAGGCCGTGGCGACATTCTGCAACGATAGAGAATCAACCGCACTGTCCAGGCAAATCGAAGACCTCATCAATTACATCGTGGACGAACATCCCAACATCGGGATGGCTGGGGTTTTTGTTTGCACTATTACCACATTTGGGAAAAAAACAAAACATAATCGTGGGTAAAATTAACGCTGCATTTTATGAGATTTACAAATATTATCATACGAAACATTCCCGGCTGGATAATGTAGCAGCATCATATTTATTTTTAAATTCGCTGGACTTAAAAGTTACCGCTGACACGTTCGGGGACATAATACAATTAAACCAATTAACTAAAATACCTGAACCATCCGAATTTTGCAGACATACAGACGATGCTACCATAAATGCAGTGACAACTGGCTCACTAAACGTAGATATTATAAGGAATTTTTTAACAGAAAATCTCCTTGAGCTCGAAGTGCGATTCCAAAATTTAGCCGAGGCAGAAGCATAAAAGATAAACCCATCATCGATTTTAACTTTATCAGCAGGCAACTCGATCATGGCATCAAACAAGAACTCACTGAGTTGAACAACATTATCACAAAAAGTGCACGTATGCAAGAAAACTTACCGGTATTACATAAGAAGCCTGACTGATGACGATAGCACCCATCGCGTTAACCACTACGTGGATTTTATTCTCCGTTGCCACAGCCAATTCTATCATGCTCATCATCTCAGGCACTGGCGTAGTGTTACAATCAGCGTTAATAGCTCGAACCAACATTGCAAGCAAAAGAAACCACCACGAAATACGCGTATATTACTTACAATTAGATTCTTAATTGGATCAGGTCGTTTCTTCGCGGTACTGATTTTACCATGCAGGATTTGATTCACGAGCTGAGATCATTTACGACCTCATCACTTCAGCCCGATTTCCGTTGCGAGATATCAAAAAGTGTATAAGAGAAAGTATTTTGACCAAATTTTATAATCAAATGAGAAACGGATGTTTATGGATTTGGGTAGGAATGTTCTCCTCACTCCATCACATACGTATTTGATCAATGCTAAATTAATGTCTAGATCTTGAGCCGCTTTATACATTGACGGATACTTTGTTTGCTCACCCGTCTCTACGTTGGCCGCGATCACAGAACGTGTTTTTCTTATAGGTTTAGCTGCTTTTCCTCGTTTCAAATTATCGCTCTGATTGACAATATTTAAATTCGACAAGCAGTTAATGAGTGGATCTCCGTTCACATGATCAATCACGTAACCACGTTTGATGATTCCTCTGTAAGCTTAAGAAAACCACAAAAAACGGTGTCGATCAATTTTTGCGTGTTTTATTTGTACTCCTTCACCCTGATCCGGGAATAACCATCGTTACTGACATGTTGTGGCAGCAGGTTTTTTTCAGCCTGAAGTGCCTGGCGTTACCATCCTGGTCACACTCGTAGTTATTAACTACCCAGTTATGTTTTTCACTGAGCCATTATCTATTATAATACCATCCTGCAGTTTTGTCTAATACAGCATACCATTTCACAAATCCTAGCCAAGGACCGCTCTATCACGTCCCTTTATGGGATCCTGTCTACGTGATGAAAAAGGCAGCAAATAGCTTAAACGGCAGTAGAGCTACGACGAGCTCTTCTGGATGTTGCTTCTCGTGACACTCGATTACATCATACAAAAACATCGGTAAGGTATCAGAGCGTAAAAAACATAGTGAATTCCGTGGCATAGCTAGATTTGACGACAGGATTTTTAACAAACCGGTTTCGTCAGAGGAGCCTAAGTCGATAGGCAGAATCATTTTGTCCTCACCGAAAAAAGATATGATTCCTATCATGTTCGGAGGATCCTTGTACTTGCCATATTATCCGCAGTGCACTTTTTATCACACCAAGGAAAAAATACCAACTGGTCCATCTTGCATCTGTGGAAAGCCACGTCAATCAGTAAACCATGATCTGCCACAGAAGAAACCTCTAAGCCGGATAATATCTAAGGCAATTAATATTCTGGAAGCTTGCCCACACGGCAGCGAAAGGGGCATTTGAATTCCAATTATACAGTCTTGTTGTCAGTAATGATATAACCATCAGAAGTGTAGAGGAAGCCGGGGATGTCCTTGATACAAACATCATTACACACTATTGTACCATCGAGAACGCATCCGGTGTAATCTCGGATAACCGGATCAAAAAGGCAACCCCAAGAACACGGTTACGTTGACGAAGAGGATGATTCACGAGGTTTCATTTTGCTACTCATCACATCATCCACGTTGTAAAAAGGGCAACAACCCATCACGGAAGCTATTTCTGAGCCATCAATAGTAGTTTCCATGAGATGATACTATTCATAGGTTTTCTGCTTTTTCTTATATTTGCCAATAAATTCGTTTAACTTGTGCTCCAATCTTTTTTTAATTATCACTAAAATATAGGTCGTAGTCAAATTAGTAAACCATCACGGTTTTATATAACTCAAGTGGTATAGGTAAGAACCATACAAAGCAATCTACTCGTGCCCTTTACTTCATCAGTGATACTTTAAGTATAATCTCATAGGTTTACCAGGGGAAATCACAAAGTGTTGCCATTTTACCTATACTACTCCCTGTAAGAGGAGAGTCATCTTGGGCAGAAGGCTGCGACCTAGATCAGTAATCAACAAAACCGCTATTTTCATGCTCCTACAGTACACGTCCGTCAATCTGACAAGGACATAAGCGGCTCGAGTACATTCATTTTTTTTCTTGGAATATGAGGTGGAAATGTATCACAGACACAGTCTTTAACAGGAGTGTTGACTGAGCAGTACTGCAGACTGATTACTAATTTTGCAGTGCTGTATACTAGTTAGGTCTCTGTGCTATTTACTTTGCATAGCAATAGCTTTTATATACGAGTTATTAAATTTTATTCTTCGCTTGCCGATTCTCAAAGGAAACAAATATTTTATTTAAAAAATGCATAATTCTGGAGTGCCGATTCTCCAAGCAAATTGTACATTTCTCGCCCATATACACGAACCAGCCAAAATCGATTGTCGCCAATATTAACACTACTTGAAGCGGAAGAGCTTGCAAATATTTGAGAGGCTTGACATTATTATTATGCTTACCATATAAGGATATGTATATAATAAGTCATGAAATGGTAATTCAGAAAGGCGTGGCTTTTATATTGGCTTATTACAGGGGAAGTGAGCACGCATTTTTTCTCATCAGCATCTTAACTTCAAGTTTTTTCATTTACTTTGTAAGTGTTTGCGGTGGCAGTGATAGTTTGTGTTATACTGCTGATCAGAATATCACCCGCGTCGCACTAGCGGAAAATGTTAGTGTTCCTAATATTTTTGGAAACGTCGATGACTTACTTGGTTGTACATGACAAATGAAAGTCAATATTAGTGGCAATTTTCATCGGAAAGTTTGGTTCTCCAGAGCAATCTATTGCGTCTCAGGACAAGCGGGTATTTGTACATATAGAGGTTGGTTAAAGAAAATTATTCATTGCTGTTTCATATCAGTCCTTGGGAATATAAGATCTGAATTTGCAGTTTTGTTCAGATATAATTTTGGAGGAATTATTTATTTAAATGATTCAGTGGAATCACGAAGGTCAAGTGAAATCGTATATATAGGCTTTGTAAACAAAGTCTTCATTCCTGTTTTAAGTTCAGTCTGTGGAATTATTTACTGTTGTGTTCAGAGATAATTGGAGAAAAATAATTTTTTTCAATTATTCACTGAAATTACAAAGTGCTAGTTGGCTTTTTGGACTAAATTACAACTTTGGAATTATATAATTGTGATACATCGGACCTAGTGGTACATCAACATATTCAAGATTATTGGAATTCATTAGGAACTTTCTATACTTTTTTACCTGTGACAGAACATTTAGGATTATTAGGGATTTAATTCGCAATATTATAAGTGAGCTTTGAATTTTCACTTTACATTCTCAGGAAATAAATTGTTTGTTGAATTGTACTCAGTTTATTAATTTTGTTTCTTTTCTTACTTAATTTGAGACCATAGAGTCGTAACACTGACTCACTGTGGTGCATAAAGACATTCAATATTATCGGAATTCATTTGGAATATTCTTTTGTTTTAACTTGTGAGTGGACATATAAGATTCGTTGGGATTACATTCACAATACTAAAAGTCTCTTAAATTTTCACGTTGAAAGTTCAGAAATAAATTATTCATTGATTATTAAACTTGATAGTTTCAATTCTTTCTGTTTCATAGTTTACGACCTAGAGTTTTAAGAATGTAAGGTTGATGTCAGTTGCAGGTTCGAGGCACGCATACATGTTTGGGACGCTCATGTCTGCATTGTATCCCCCGAGCGACTATACAGACCAACCGCGGAAATTAAAATCACATCGGGATGAAGCTAAGTTTGGTAACTTTCCTATACAAGTCATTAACATAAGTATTTTTTCAACAACTTAATCCTGACAATTATTAATGTATTTATTTGGAATTAAGGCATGCATCCTCCCGGACAATCAATACACACATGCGAACAATTTAATATTGATTTGTTATTCTTGCACAGTCCACAGTCATTATACGATTACGTGTGGATCAAATCTTTTGAACGAATAATACAGGCATAGTAAATACTAGGATAAGAAATTTCCATGCAGATGTTGCATATATGTGTGTAGTACTATACAGCTATTTGATGAGTATGACATCTACTGCGGTGGAATCAGTCAAAAACTGCATCTGACAATTATGTCAGCACCTGGTAAAATATTCTGAATTTACAGCAGTGCAACTTAAAATGAACGAAGGTTTTAACGATGATCAATAAAATACAACGGAAGTTGCTGAACAAGTCCCGTGCGGGTTTCGTTATACTGTAGTAAGATGCAACTGGCAAACCGAGTCACCATTGTTGTATCTATGTCTGGAATATGTTGAGGTGTTTCTTAAATCACTTGCGGTTACGGTAAAATGCAGCAGGGAACAGCTCTGATCTCCCGCGGACATGAGAGTGAAGTATGATAACACTCGTGAGTTTTCCGCTGCATCTAATTGCTGGATATGACATCACACTTTTGTCTCCATTAAGGAAAACGTGCGTGACCATTGTCACGTGATCATTGTCACATTACTGGTATGTACAGAGGAGCGGCTCACAATGTATGCAATTTGCATAAACACAACAGACATCCAAGTGGTGCTTCATAACCGGCGTGGGTATGATGGCCACGTAACAATTCATGGAGTCGCTAAGCATCAAAGGCGGCAGTAAGCGTGATCCCGAACAACATGGAAAAATGCATGATATTTAGGCTGGGTCAGCTGGATTTTAACGATTTGTTACAGTTTCTAAATTCCAGCCTTGAAAAGCTAGTTAACGATTGTTTTGCAATCAACAGTTAATATGGTACCACTAACCCTGACAAGCTGAAGTTGATAACTAGAAAATGAATGTATCCCTACGATTATATGAGTTGATAGGACAAGTTTACTGAAACCTCGGTGACTTTCATAATCCATATTCGAGACATTATAGCCAAACGTGTGTACAATCTCCTTCCCACGCCCTACGTTTCGTCACAAGGAATGGATTGGTATGCGCTGCTGTAAACCAACCAAGGCTGTGTTGGAACTCTTC
>JAECUM010066013.1:0-14362 GCA_016617855.1 Megalonaias nervosa | reverse complement strand
GGGGGGGGGGGGGGGGGGGGGGGGGGGGGGGGCGGCAATATTTGATGCAATATCGTTTAGTGCTTTATGCAGTTCTTAAACAAGATGAAATATCTTTTTGCAAAGACTACAATATTTATAAAGTACCTTAGAATAACACGAACAGATACATTCTTTAATACTCCTCAAAAGATGTACATGTATAAAAACATTATGTAGAAAATCTGTAAAAAAAAACAAACAAAAAAATCCCAGTAAATTATTTCATGAATATAGAAGTTTGTTAGTAACTGACACACAGGTGCATTGGAGCATTTTAACAACCTACGACGGAGCAAGTTGACTGACGCTGATTGACGAAAAATGGGAAAAAACCTAAGTATTTCTGTCTTAAATTATAAATATTTCCAGATATACTATTAATGTTGACAGGAAAGTGAAAGATACGGCAAAATGGTATTCCTCTTTCAAAAGATACCATACCCCCAGACCCACTAAAGTTGTGACGTATTTATTTGCACTATGCACTGGTTTTATTGGCATTATTTTAAGAGCTGATGGAAACGGAAAGAGGCTTAAACTCAAAATGTATTTGGTCTAGTTGAAATTATTGGAAATCATGAAAATTTAGGAGGAAGAATCAAACGATGCAATACACAGCTCAGTTTTTCTTTATTTTCCAAAATTCATTTCTGCTATAGTCTTTTGTGGAATGGAATCTTCTCCCTTTTAAATTCGAAACAACCCTTTTAAGTCACACTTAAACAGAAATCTCAAAAAGGTTCCATTCCACAACTATCAAGGTATATCTTGTTGGTTCCATCCTATAATTATCAAGGTATATTTTGTTGGTTCCTTTCTAGAACTATCAAGGTATAATTTTGTTGGTTCCTTTCTAGAACTATCAAGGTATATTTTTGTTGGTTCAATCCTACAACTATTAAGGTACATGTTGGTTCCATTCTATAACTATCAAGGATTATCTTGTTGGTTCCATTCTACAACTATCAAAGTATATTTTGTTGGTTCCATTCTACTACTATCGTGGAATATTTTGTTGGTTCCATTCTATAACTAACAATGTATATATTGTTGGTTCCATTCTATAACGATCAAGGTATATTTTGTTGGTTTTAACGACAATTTTAATTACATTATTCGCTTTATGTTGCTAGGAAAAGGGAGCAAAGAAATTTTTCTACGCTCTAAGGTATCCCGATCCGAGCTGACATGGAAGGGTATCGAACCCTCGACTTTCGGATTATGACTCAGACGCTCTGCTAACTATCCTATCACTGTACTCTCTATCACGATAGAAATTAGCACAATTATGCACACAAGACTTCATACATAATGCAGCATATGAAACGGCGATCACTCCCCCCCCCCAAAAAAAAACCCACTTGTCATTTAGCAAAAAATGTCATGCGGTGAACCAGAAACAGCAAAGCATTTTCTTTTAGACTGAGCAAAATATCTAACTTTCAGAAACTGAACAACAGAAATTGTGTCCCATAATATACTCGTAACTTCGTTACTAATAGGCAACCAATGCAACCAATGAAATCACTTGAGGTCAGCGAGGAGATTTTAGCGCGGTCAAAAAGTACATGCTAGCAATGTTTTAATACCTATATATATATTCAAACTAACCTAATGTATATCTTATGTTATGTATATTTAATTATTTGTTTGTTAGTTTTTTTTTTAATTCCATTACATGCTATTGCAATGTAATTTTCTTTACTGGATTTGACATTGTCCAGAATTTGAGTTCAGTTCTGTTTGACCGGACTTATTTTTTTTATTTCACTGATATATAACTAATAATAGAAACATTGTATCTAGTTCCTGACCATGTTACGAAATCAGTGACGGTTTTGGTAACCAGCTCTTTATTATTTTTTTATCTTTCTCAGAGTAAGAATCATTAAGTCAAGTCAAGGTCATACCTGGATTACGTGACAAGTAGCATGTATCTATTGTTACAAACTTCTATTTTTTCCAGAAGAATGAACTTTTGACCCTCATCTGGGAATCTGTTTTACGTCTTAATTATCGTATAACTGTTGCTTTTGATAGACGTTTGTTAGTTGGGCTCCAAACAATTGACACGTTAAGTTGTTATTATGATGTGACCAGTTTGGGTTAAATTTTTATTTTCGTCAAATTATTGAATTCAAGGCATTCTTTTCCCTGGAAATACGTAAGTGCTCTGATAAAATTCTTGGATAAAGACATTTAGTGGAAGTTCTACTGAATTCAGAACTGGAATAATATTTTCTGTAATTCAACAAAGGACTGTTGACACAACAGCACTACGCTGACCACAACAGACGTCATCGCCTTCCATTTTGGATTTCATCGGGACTCGAACTCAGTTTCATTCAGGACTTTTTATTACTAGGACTTCTATTTTGTAATTCTTGGATTATTTTTTAATTTGATTCGTAGACCCTTAAGTTCTTTTTTCTTAAATTTTCACTTTGAATTCTAGGGAAATAAATTATTTCTTAAATTTTACAAAGCTTGTCTTCACTCTTTTCTGTTACTTATTTTAAGAGCATAGACTTGTAACAGAAAATTGGGCGCTCGTCCTTTGGGCTAAAATATTTCAGAAAACTGTTTTTGCAATTTAAATTCCCCTAGTTTCAGATTATTTTAAAAATCCCAAACATTATTTCACATTTTAGAAATCTTTAGTGAAATCAAAAAGCTTTATTACAATGTCATCAAAAGTGGAGATCTTTCTTTCAAATCCTCCTCAGGAACAGTTAGAATTCTTGAAAAAAAAGATGCATTACTTCAGCTTGCCAGAAAATATGATCTTTATGAGGCAAAAGCTTCTTTAACGAAGCAAGAAAACAAATATATAAATTTGTCCAATATTTGGTGGAAAAGAATGTTTTGGATAAAAGTGCTTTGGATTCGATCAGTAAGTCTGTATCAGACTCTGACATAAAAGTAAAGGAATTAAAATTAAAATACAAGATGGAACTAGAGTTAAGAAAGCTTGAACTTCAGAAAGAGGAAAAACAAATGCAAATGCAACTGGAAAAAGAGGAGAAAGAAATGCAATTAGATAAGGAGGGAAGAGAGAGGAAAATGCTATTGGAGAAAGAGGAGTGAGAGTGAGAAACAAATGCAGTTACAGAAAGAAGAGAAACAAATGCAATTAGATAAGAAGGAGAGAGAGAAACAAATGCAGTTACAATTGGAGAGAGAGAGAGAGAGAGAGAGAGAGAGAGAGAGAGAGAGAGAGAGAGAGAGAGAGAGAGAGAGAAATGCAAATACAAAGAGAGAAGGAAGAAAGGGAATATCAATTTAGAGTAAGAGAATTTGAGCTGGCAAGTGAAAAGCATATTCCCACTTTTCATACAAATTCAGGTTTTGATGTTACTAAGAATATTAGGTTAGTGCCCCCTTTTAGAGAAGTAGACAAATATTTTCCTCATTTTGAAAAAATTACTGAAAATTTGAAATGGCCAAGGGAGCATTGGACTCTATTATTAGAATGTGTACTTACTGGTAAAGCTCGTGATATTTACAATTCAGTCACTACCGCAAAGTGCTAACTATGATCTGGTTAAAGAATGCATCTTAAAGGGTTATGAGTTAGTCCCTGAGGCTTATCGACAAAAAATCAGGAACTATAAAAAAGAAGCTGGACAAACTCATGTCGAATTTGTAAGAGTAAAAGCGCAGTTATTTGATAGGTGGTGCTTAGCCAAGAAAGTTGATCAAGATTATGAAAATCTCAGACAACTTGTATTACTTGAAGAGTTCAAGAACTGTGTCCATAGTGACATTAAGACTTATCTTGATGAGCATAAGGTCGAAACATTGCACAATGCTGCCTGTACTTCTGACGAGTATTCATTTGCTCATAAAATATCTTTTGCAGGCAAGTCTTCCACTCAGCAGCACTCTGGTAAAAAAAAGTATTTCAGCCTAATACGAGCCCTTCTAAATTTCAATTTGGCACAGCTTTTAGAAATCAAGCTTCAGATAAGCTTGATCAAAAATCCTTATCTTCTCCTACGTGTACCTATTGTAAGAAGGAAGGACACGTCATTTCTGATTGCTACAAATTGCAAAATAAGCATCAGAATCAAGACAGACCTATTCCAAATGCTCTTATTTCTAAGAGGTCAAGGTCACTGTCATATATTGAAAGCAATACATTTGTTGGGTCTCACAGACCCCAGTCTGGTTTTATTATGGAGAATTATGAACCATTCTTGTCAAAGGGTTCTATATCACTCTAGGTTTCGTCCCATTCCATCCCTATTAAAATTTTAAGGGACACAAGAGCTTCTAAGAGTCTTTAATTATCAGGTACTTTGCCTTTTTCTGAGAAGTCTTCTTCTAATGAGAGTGTTCTTATTCAGGGATATTAGTGCGGCTTTGTTAATGTTCCCCTCCATTGTGTAAATTTGTCATCAGACTTAGTCTCAGGACCCGTGACAGTCGGAATAGTGTCATCTTTACCCATTGAGGGCATTCATTTATCACTAGTGTAGGCTCGTACAAATGTAACAAAAGAAAAGAGTGAAGTCAACAAGCTTGTAAACTTTAAAAAAATAATTTATTTCCCTTGAAAACAATGTAAAATTGAAAATAGGACTTACGGTTTGTGAATATAATCCAAAAATTAATCCAGAGTTGAAAAATATAAGTTCTATCAATAAACAGTTCTAATTGAATCCAGGTTTGAATCTCGATGATGTTCCAATATGGAAGGCGATCACGTCAGATGAGGTGTTGTACAAATGGCAACAAATCCTCGATTGAATCACAGTTCATAATGTTTCCATTTAGGATACAAGAATAAATTTCCACTGAATTTCTTTGTCCCAGAACTTTTTATAATAAAGTACACTTGTTTAGTCTTCTAGAGAATAAATTATTAAATTCCACAAAATAGATGAACTTCAAAAACAATCTGGCTTCAACAATAAAACACATTGAGCTCTCAGGTGTAGGAATAACGACTGAATAAATTTAATACCAACTGGCTGTTTTAAGCTTCGACTTTAAATCACATGGTAGCTCACGTGATAGGGGACGTGACCACTAATTTGAACAGCGCAATAAAAAAAAATGCCATTTAGCACGTAGGTAGAATAGCCCTATCTAAGAATCAGATTCTCACGCTGGAAATGAATTTAAAAATAAAACCGCTTACATCAGAGCTAACACGTAGGCTGTAGATGACCTTGGCAATAGCCAATCATTTTCGCGTAGTGTTTACAAAATCTAAAAACCAAAGTGAGCTAAAAATAGTGCTTAAGCAACGATTACACTCTAATCAGGTCAAGTGAATTTTCTGAAAAGTGATTCAAATCCAAAGAAAATTATTATTACAATAAAATATAATGAAACAAAATCAAAATAAAAAAGAATTTAAAACTAACACACAAGTAATTTAATTACATACTCGTAACACTAGGCAATGATCTAGCTAGAAATAAGGTTATGGTTAATCCACTTGTAACTGACAAGCATTGTTTGAATCAGAAAGTCGATCCTATTGAAAAAGAATTCCCTGATTTATACACAGCTTGTGCAGTTACTAGAGCTATGGCAAAGAAAGCTCTTGAGAATGATATTGATCAGGAAAGTATTCCTTTAGCTGACACATGTATTGGTCAGGCTTTTGATGAGGTCACTTTCACTCCTTGTTTGGATCAATCAAAAGGTATTGATCACAGTGATCCTCATTTAGCTAATTATTCTCTTTATTCTAATCAGGGTGACAAACGACAATCACTTGTCATCGAACAGGAAAAAGATCCTGAGATCTCCTGTTTGTTTCAGAGAGCAATTAGTCAAACTGAAGCCACTGAAGTACCTGTCTGTTATTTCATTAAAAATTGGATTCTTCTGAGAAAATGGTGACGTCCCAAGGTACCTGCTGGTGACGAATGGTCAGTGAACTATCAAACTGTAGTTCCAAAATCGTACAGACAGGAAATACTTAGTCTGGCCCATGAAACTCCTTTGGCTGGTCATTTAGGGATTAATAAGACTTTTCACAAGATCTTGAATCACTTCTATTGGCCAAAAATTAAAAGTGATGCAGATCTTGTCATACTTGTCAAATGGTAGGAAAACCCAATCAGAAGATACCTAAGTCTCATCTGCAACCTATTCCTGTATTTGACTAACCATTTAGCAGAATAATGGAAGATTGTGTTGGTCCCTTACCTAAGACCAAGTCAGGCAACCAATACTTGTTGACCATAATGTGTGCGTCAAAAAGATTCCCAGAGGCAATTCCTTTGAGAAATATTAAAACTAAAACAATAGTAAAAGCTTTGATAAAGTTTTTTACTCAGTTTGGCCTTCCCAAATCTGACCAGTCTGATGAAGGGTCAACTTTTATGTTTGGAATTTTCCAGCAAGTTATGTACGAATTAGGCATCCAATAATACAATCTTCTGCCTATCACCCTGAGAGCCAATGGACTTTAGAAAGATTTCATCAGACTTTGAAAAATATGATTCCAGTCATATTGTTTTGATACGGGTAAAGATTGGGATAAAGGCATTCTTTTACTAGTTTTTGCTGTTAGGGATTCAGTTCAAGAATCTTTAGGATTCAGTCCCTTTGAACTAGGTTTTGGATGTACTGTGTGTGCACCACTGAAGTTGTTAAAAGAGAAACTTCTTTCTAATGAAGATACTGAAATCAATCTTCTCGAGATTATGTTTCCAATTTTAAGTATCAGTTTTCAAAGGTTTGTGAGGTTGCAAGAGCTAATCTGCACTCTACTCAGTCAAAAATGAAATTAAGATATGATAAAAATACAAAGGAAAGGACTTTTCAGCCTGGTGATAGAGATCTGGCTCTCCCATACCACAAAATCCTCTTCAGGTCAAGTAATATGGTCCCTAAACAGCTGAAAAGAAAGTAATGATTTAAATTACATCATAAATACTCCTGGGAGGCGAAAACAAAAACAGCTTTGCCACATAAACATGTTAAAGGAGTATATTGAGTGAGATAGCCAGGTTAATCATGCAATTAACTTAGTTGTACCTGTCCCACAAACTGAGGATTTAAGTGAAGGAATGCAATCGGGCTCTATTGATTTTGGAGTGACAAATCTTAGGAATCAGAAATTATGAATAATCTGGGCCAGAAACTTTCACAATTGCAACAACAAGAAAGGAATGAACTTAAACAGTTATTTTTTTAATATGAGCACTTGTTTCCAGATGGTCCTACAAGAACAAATAAAATTTACCATGACGTTGAAATTTAAAATATCAAACCTGTGAAATAACACCCATACAGGATGAGCCCTCTCAAACAGGAATACGTGAAAAAAGAAATTCAGTATTTGCTGAAGAATGATTTCATAGAACCGAGTAAAAGTGACTGGAATTCACCATGTATATTTGTTCCGAAACCAGATAAAACTTTCCGCATGTGCACTGCTTATAGAAAGGTGAACAGTGCGACAGAAACAGATTCATTTCCATTACCAAGAATCGTTGACTGCATTGATAAAATTGGAAATGTAAAGTATGTCACCAAATTTGACCTTCTGAAAGGATTTTGGCAAACTCCACTGACGGAAAGGGCAAAGGAAATTTCGGCATTCGTGACTCCAGATGGACTTTATCAATATAAAGTGATACCGTTTGGGATGAAAGGTTCGCCAAGTACTCTTCAACGTTTAATGAACATGATTACCTCTGGTCTAGATAATTGTGATCCTTACATCGATGATGTCATCATCTACAACGACGCCTGGAAAGAAAACTTAGCAACAATTCGGAAATTCTTTGATAGACTCACTGATACAAGTTTGACAATCAATTTATCCAAAAGTGAGTTCTGCCGTGCTTGTGTAACATTTCTAGGATATATTGTGGGACATGGACAAGTTAAACCTATAGATGCTAAGGTCAAGGCTATCTCTGAATTCCCTGTGCCTGTCAGTAAAAAGCAACTGATGCTATTTTTGGGTATGGCTGGATACTATGGCAAATTTTGTTCCAATTTTTCCATAATTGCTGAACCCCTGACAAATTTATTGAGCAAGAAAACCAAGTTTCATTGGACTGAAAAATGTCAGGAGGCTTTGTTAAGTTAAAGGCCATACTTAAGACTGCCATTTAAGACCAACTTATTTGAAGTTAACAATCCTTTGCACATAAACAAACATACACACACGCACGCACACGCACACACACACGCACACACACGTCTTCATTAACACCATTATTTTTATATTTTGCATTTGAAGTACACATTAATATGTTTCTGCAATAAATATTTATTAAATACTGCTTGATATTATTACAGTTATTAATATTATAACATGTACAATTTTATTTTAATATATCATTAGAATTCTTACATGTTTGCAATCCTCTGTCCTCAGTACTCACATCAGCCAAATTATTTTCGACCCTCGATACTTACATTAGCCAGATTCTATTCTGTCCTCAGTACTCACATCAACCAGATTATCCTCTGTTCTCAGTACACACATCTGCCAGATTATCCTCTGCTCTCGATACTTACATCAGCCAGATTCTACTGTCCTCGGTACTCACATCAGCCAGATTCTAGTCTGTCCTCAGTACCCACATCAGCCAGATTATCCTCTGCCCTCACTATTCATATCAGCCAGATTATCCTCTGCCATGAGTGCTCACATCAGCCAAGTTCTCCTCGGTCCCCAGTACTCACATCAGCCAGATTATCCTCTATCCTCAGTACTCATATCAGCCAGCTAGAATATCCTGTCCTTAGTGCTCACATCAGCCAGACTATCCTCTGCCCTCAGTTATCACATCAGTCAGATTATAGTATTAGAAGAGATCACAGAATTTTGAAAACTCTGGGAAATCATCGTCAGAATTTAATGACTTTGAAAATGTAATAGTTTGGTACTGTAGCCTCATTTAAGTGGAGTTCGTCTTTGATAAAGGTAGTAAGACGACGAGACAGTTCGACTATTTTGTCTTTATTAAATCATTTCAGACCTCGCATTTTTAACCAAAAGAAAAGCCCACAACCCCCACCCCAAAAAAACCTAAAGGAAACCTGAATGCCGCATTGTTTTATAGAACCAGAAAAAGAGATCAGGATTTTGTCATCAAATATAAAATTTCCAAAATACCGAGCAGGAAGTATGTGGATTTAGAAATGGAGAAAAGAGCAGAGCTAAAGACAGATCGGCCAGTCTGATCCTTAAAGATATATTGATGGTAGTGAGGAGAAAATTAGTTTTGAGGCAAAAGCTAACCCAATCATTAATTATATACTTGGTGATACATTTGATCACTGAAAGTGTAAATTATAAAAGTATCGTCCAGTGACAATAGAAAGATAATAGATGAACGTGAAATAAAAAAGAAAGTGATTGAAAAATGAAGTAGGCAAATAAGCCCCTCGAGCGAATAATCACTTACAATATTGTAATAAATTTACAGTATCCGTCATTTGAATACCTTTCGCTTTTAAGGATTTATTAGATTTTCGTCATTACTTTTTTGATTATGGGAAGTCGGTGATGGGAAATAGTCCTCAGCCCAAATAGTTAGCCAATTGCTAGGGGCAAACGTCACAGAGTGAAGTATTGATAAGATTTCATGATGGCTTGGTTTAATTTCGCAGGGAGTTCAGGCCAGAGCTGCACAAGTGTCCATGTCGCCAAGTATTCCCTATTAAAAAATAATTGAGTGGTTTGATTGTGTGTCTCCATGTGAAGTATTCATGATAGAGAATTTTCAGTTGACAAGGATTGTTATGGAGAAGTCCTTGGAAATAAGGGGGAAACAAGTTACTTCTAGCATGATTTAAACCACTGTTGAACTCTCTCGGTAAAGAGACCCCTTTGGCGTATTACACAGTATGACGAATAATTAAAAACTCGATAGCTCAGAACCTTCTGTACTACAGGTGATCATATCATGTGACCTTGAATTCGACTATGGAGTCGAAATAATAGGAGCCAAAAAGTGTGCGCGTGTGTGCGTGCGTGTGTGTAGCCTGTAAATAATGAAGATGTGGGTGTCTTTAGTGATTACATGGGATATTGAGACCGGTAAACGCTGAACCCTTCTAAAACAAAACATTTACCAAGGCAGTGTAATTATGCTTACTCACTTAAATTCTCCCTTATTTTTGGAACGCATTTAATTTTAAAGATATGATGTGTCCTGATGTGCGTAATATATGTTTGAAGTATGATTATTCGATTTCTAATAACATATGCATAAAAATCAACGAAACATTTTGTATTTCTCGCTCTTTTTCTGATAGGAGAACTTTAAACTTTAATAAGACTGATTTATTTAAGGAAAATGGATGCCACTTGAAGTAATATCATGTTAAGGAATATCTATACCACATGACGTATTATCATATTAAGGAATATCCATGCCACATGACGTATTATCATATTAAGAAATATCCATGCCACATGACGTATTATCATATTAAGGAATATCCATGCCATATGACGTATTATCATATTAAGGATTATCCATGCTACATGACTTATTATCAGATTAAGGAATACCAATGCCACTTGACGTACAATCAGATTAACAATAAGTTATCCCTGTACATTTTATTGTTCAGTCCTGAATTTTACAGCATTTGGGTTGGGCCGACTGTACACTGAGGTTATGCCGACCAGATCCCGTGGAAAGCCATGGTTGTATTGATAATTACTGTCACTTGTCTAAACTGAAATCTTTGATAATATTACAATGATAAATCCAGTTTCATTGGGCAGCTTATGGTCTCTAGTCTGCATAACTCTAAACTTTATCAGTTCTATCCACATTGCACAACCAGGAATGAAATGTGGCCGTATAATAGTAGTAATAATAGTAATCATACCAAATGAACATGCTCTTTTTTTCTTTTTTTTTCTTTTTGTTTTTTTTTTAGCAGACGGACACAAACAAATACTATGATTTACATGAGCATTTGCTGGGAACTTTCATTCTTGCGTATGATGACGGAGTGGGACACCACTGAGTTAGAAATTAGTGAAGTTCAATCGAACTCCCTAGAACACCTTACAACAAGTCCACTTAATAGAAATATTCATGGTAACAAGAATACATTAGAAAAAAATAAAAATAAAAACAAAATATCTGCGCACAGCTAAAATTTGTGGTCCGGCAGACAGACGATTAAATTTTAAACTTCATTTGACCTTGATACCATGAAGAGAAAAATAGACAAAGATAACATAATAATGGCAGGAACTTTATTGTTCGGTTCCGTGTACAGTTTCATTTTTAAGGCCGGAGTTCGACACTATAACGGTCGCTATAAAAAGGCAACTTTCATAAACTACGTAAGAAATATGATCGGTCGAGTATAGTGTAATAAAGGTACCTAACTGTAGCTCACATGGTGTAAATAAGAAAACGTTAAAGAGATAAATCTCGTGGCGTACTGAATAGGTGGCTAATTAGCGTCCTGTACAGCCAATTAAAATTTGTTGGTGGCTAATAAGGTATTAAGATTCACCTGCCAATAACCGTGTCAGGCAGTTTTCAATGCCTAATAGCTAATCAGATCGCAACGGGGAACAGGTTTTGTCTGTCACAGACGAACTTAAGCTGACTTTAGGAAACAAAGTTGCATGTCGAACATTCGGTCATGAGCAACTGTATTGAGGAAGTGGGTATGTGCACATTAATACTTTCCTACCAGACTTTAGTTCGGTCAACATTTAATGTTAAAAGGCTTATAGTTGTTTCAAAGGGCTTCGAGAACTGTACCTACTACTGATTCTAAAATGCAAAGAACCTGATACCGGATAAAGAAGGTTATTCTTACACTGACTTTAATAACTCCATACCGTTCTTCCTCGGTTAACGCCAAAAGTATGCTTTATGTTTGGTTTAAGGGCACTTTTAACGCATTTTTGGCTACCTCATGCCAAAGTGATGGGAATTATCTTTCCGAAGGAAACACCAAGGCAGCCGACCAAGTTTGAATTATAATTTGCAAATAAATAAATAAGTAAATAAATAAATAGAATATCCCGAGACAACAAGAAATTCTGTTTAAAACCAAACATAATGTTTCAAACAAATTATTAGAGTTATTTAAATTACCGAATGTCAGCTGGGAGGTGCATCTCGGCAAGTAAAACTATTGTGACAAAATACGGCGATAGTCTTAACATTGCTAGACCGTCTTGAACTTTAGAAAATGAACGGAATATATATTGAACTTGGGAAAGAATAATGAAATTATTTAAGACCCTATAAAAGGAGCTCGTAGTCCATGTTGTAGCCAATTACATTATTACATTTTTTGTTGCAGCGCCAGATACTGTTCACGATGTTGTTTGAGAGCATCTTTGGCATGGTAACTATTTTGGTGTATTGACACTGAGTACACAGACCTTTTCACTACGAAGTCTGTATTAATTTGTTTACACGTAAAGAACTTGAAATAATTCAGATTGATGTGAGTATGTTCGTATTTATTACTGTCTGTGTGCATTTCGATCTAAGTATTTGGCTCTCCGAAACTGAATATCACGCTGTAAGGCGTACTTTGGGGGGGGGGGGGTTCCTTACTGGTGGTTAGCATCAATCACTTGTCAAATTCCCTTCGTATCACCTGATACGCCGATCGCCAAGAATGTCTAGACAGTAAAGAATGAGTTAAAAATAACAAACAAAACAAATATCGCATTTAATGTACTTTTCTTCATGCGGAGTGACTGTTTCATTCATTACTTGCAGAAATAGGACAAAAGCTCCGCTCACATGAAGATAGGACACGAACTGTACCACATAAATGATATCTTATGTAGATATTGGCATTCATACTGTACACAGGGTTATAAGCAGGAGATCTATCGCAATAACTGTTCACCTTGAAATCCACAAACAATAAATTCGTAAAATTCTTTAAACTTAATCGTTAGCTGTACTGGTTGAAGTCATGGTTTTGCGTCTGTGGTTCCGTTGCTGTCATCAGTCGTTTGCGAGCACGTTGTTTATGATCGCTGCTCTTCCTGAACTACTTAAAAATTATGCGATGATTTTACACCGGTAAACGGAAAGAATGGCACCGGACCAAATGGAGACCGGACGAAATGGCAATGTTCTTCATACACCGGACAGAATGGCATGAGAATATATGGCATGGGACAAAATGACGGTATGGTAGTTTCAGACTGAAAAGTTTATAGAAAATAAAGTCCAATAAACCATAATTAATTGTAAATAAATCCGTTAACAAAACAGATATAAATAGAAATTAAATAAAAGTATTTAAACGAAAGATACTAAATATCACATGTACTATAGGAATGAACACTATGCAATGCGAGATAAATATAATTTGTGTTAATTTTGACTGTCCATTTTATAATTATAATTTGCCAACGGAACTAAAGAAAAGTTGATAATAAAAAGAAATCATTACCTATTGATGAGCTGTTAGTTTTCCATTTTTTTAAATACAAAAAAAAAAAAACGTATTACTTTTAACTAATTGAGAAGAACTAAAGAATACTTTACAAACGAATTACGACCTTCATGATGTTGCGGCAGCTAAAATAACTCCTTTTTTGTTGTTTTTCTTATCAATAAGTTCTATTTATTTACGTTGTTAAAAGAAAAGATGCTCCTGTCATTACGTGTTTGTTGTGGTATCTGAATTTCCGGCCATTTACTTGCAAACAGCGATGCATTTGATTAATCAAAGAGTTAATTATATCGTTTTCATTACATATACGTTTGCATTACACATATTAATAAGACAAAAATAGTTAAAAGCATTGTTCATAATTTTATCAAATAAAGTTTTTGACGCATAATTGTAAACAAAAGAAGTACAAAAAATTTAATGCACTTTATCTTCCATAAACTTTTCTCGCCAATATGAAAATACAATATCGCCATTTTGTCCTATCGCCCTATAATCTCATCGCCATTTTGTCCGGTCGCCATTTTGTCCGGCGCCATTCTGTCTTACAATCTTTTGATTCCGTGGTTTGGTAATCGTTATCGGTCGTCCGCTAGCAGTTGTTTGCTTGTTAGAGCTACTCTTCCTAAACTACTTGGAGGAAAGTCATAAACTAGGCACAGTTTCATCCCCAAGAAAATGTTGATCCCAAATAACAATGGTGGCGCTCTACAGTTTCGTATTTTGCATAGGGAAAGAATTTTAAAGAAAAAGAATTCCCCCGGGTTTCCTCACTAGTTATACTGGCTATTTAAAAAAGACCTTGTATATCTTAGGTATTGTTAAAAGAACCTTTAATTCCCTTTATTTTGGTGTATGATTGATTGGTGTAATATGGGTTATAGAGTATACAGCTTGGCCTTACTCCAGATGTGCACCTTTCAAAAAGTGCTAGCTCCACTTGGTC
>JAECUM010066012.1:0-17759 GCA_016617855.1 Megalonaias nervosa | reverse complement strand
GTACTCAAAATAGGTCCATTAGAACCTTCTGAAGTTTTAGTTTAGTGTTTAGTATAGGATTCCATAATAAGCAGTAGAAAACACTACTCTAGTTTGAGATACATATAAAGACCAAACTTGGTACAACTGCTACTTATTGGTCTTTTATTTCCGTAAAACCATGTTAGAAAATGTAAATTTGATACCTAGTTTGTTGCTTGTCATCCATGACTCCACATAGGAAATGCACATCTCTACGCCTTAGATGGTTGCCTCAGTTTCGGTGGGCAGCTGATTTGTATATTTCAGTGTCATTAGCATACAATTTGTGTGGACACTGGATTTCAATCTATGACACTTGAGAGTGGCTGAGTGTATAGAATGAAGAAAACGGGGCCACGAACAGAGCCTTGTGGAACACCAAAATATGAATCATCTTGGCTGGAATGTTTTCCATTTATGGACATATTTTACAACCTGTTGCATAAGTAGGACTTGGACCATAATAAGGCTTTATCATGAGTACCAAATACATGCTGGTGATGGTGAAATAATATTTCATGGTCAATTGTGTCAAATGTGAAAGACAAGTGAAAGGGAATGATGATGGTAATCATTCCACTCTCTAAAGCAGAGAGGTCATTAACTACTCTCAGAAGGGTAGTTTCAGTACTATGGTGAGGGCAATATGTAAATTGCTACAAAGACTATTTTGTAAATTGCCACAAAGACTATTTGATTCAGATGAGATACAATACGAGTTGGGATAGAAAAACATCCAAGACATTTTACATGAATTGGAGGTTAGCAACAGTGTTAGTTTCTTCATCAGAGGCGTCGACCGCTCCGATGGCCTAGTGGTTAGAGTGTCCACCTCGGATGCAGGAGGTCGAGGGTTTGAACCCCGGCCGAGTCATACCAAAGACTTATAAAAATGATACTAGCAGCTGCCTCGCTTGGTGCTCAGCATTAGGAGATTAGTGTTATGACTGGTCGGAATTGTGTCAGGATAATTTGGCTGGGTGGGACATCCCGCTACATGTCTGCAGCATGATGTCCCAGTGCTAGACATCACTATAAACTATCACACTGCAGACATTGTAGTAATATGACTGAAAAACTTAAAGCTACGTTAAAAAAATCCAATCAACTCATCAGAGGCTTCACAATGACAGTCTTGAAAAATGATTGGAATTCCTCATACGAAAGAGATGTATTGACAACATCGGTTAGTGAAGGCAGCATAGAATCTAATCACTCAAGCAACAGTGATGTCGGAATCATATAGAGTTTACATAACCTCGGGGTGTTTTTCATTGCTGTTGTATGTACCAGATCCATAGAGAATGGGGCTCAAATGCTGTTAAAAGTTGCCATTGATATTCCATATCACAACTGTATGGTGATGATAAATCAATTCAAATCGCTTGTCAGGCTTATCTCTAATATATTGTACTGTCACAGAAGCAATTTGCAAACAGGTCCGGAAGGCCAGCAGAGAGAAGGTCGTTGAAAGTGGTGTACATTTTTTCCTTGACCTTAACTTGTTCGTAATCTCAAAGAACTCGTTGCAGCTAGAACTTTCCGTGATGTTAGTAGCAGTAGGCTGTTTTTGCTGCATGAAATGTGTTTGACATTCTTCTTAACAGCTTCATTGACCTGCTTATGAATAGTGAGGCTTTTGGAAAACAAAATCCTCTCAGCCTTACAGTGTTCTCTTTTAGCAGTGCGAAGCTGTTCCATGACACTATTATGCAAAGGAGAACACTGTTGAATTGATAATCTACACTTGGTTACTTGGGCATACATTGAGATGGCATATGACGCAGAGGAATCAGATGTACGCTAGTGGGATAATAATGAAAAATCCAGTCTAAAATGTGACCATGTTTACAGGTGGGTGGCTTACTGGCTCTTTGAGGTTGGAAATGTGAATTCAGTCCAGGAATTTTTTTATGTATATTTCCATTTCCAGGACTGCCAAACTGTAGGTTGAAATCCACAAGAATAATCTGGTTGCCTGCTATCGAATGTCCATGCTCCAGGAGGTTAGGAAACTGCTCCATAAAGAGAGATTAAGTCAGCTAATTTTTCCTCCTAAACGGAGGGTGGTAGCGGCAGAGTAAATGGATTGACCTATGTTCCATTGTGAGTGCCTTGACTTACTGATTTTCCTGTAGCCCATAATGTAAGAAGAGGTCCTAAATTTCCATTAATCTATATTCCAGCTAGAACGAAAAGTAATAGAATGAACAAAGGAGAAATAAAATTATTACCAAAGGTCGAAAAGACTATGTTTCACTGACCTGTAAATGAATGCAGGAATTGATAGTTATGTCATGTTGAGCTTGGTTATGTGAATGTCCAGCTGGATTTATTAGTAGCATTTATAAAAAGAACAGACGGAGAATGAATAAAAAATTTATGGTCACTGAGATATGTATTAAGATTATTATTTTTTTTTTTTTCTTTTAAATGATAGTAGGAGTTTCCCTTCTTATCATGGAATGTACTATAAATCTACTAAAACTGTGCCATACAGACCACCCAAACATAGTCTCGATATAATAATAATAATAATAATAATAATAATAATAATAATAATAATAATAATAATGACTTTATTTAGAAAGGTTTATACAATTAGTTGCATGGAACTAATCCTCCTTCCTCACAGATATAAATATTGCTCTTATAGCTTCCCAGTCCAAAAAATAGCGATGAATATGAAAACAAATTCAACACGTCTTGAATGTTTATAGCATCATAGAATCATAAAGCTAATTAGATTGATCAAATAGTACAAGACAGTCATACTGACATTTTAATTCAGTTTGATCCAATACAGTGTGGAATAAAGTATTTATGAAGATTGGCATCATCTCAGAGACGGATGGCAGCAAAACGCGCTTAAATCATTTGAATATCAAACTGACATTGCGTGGTTATCAAAGATTGTGTAAAAAAGGTGGATACTTCAACGGGCATAATGCCTTTGCCGTAAGAGAGTTAAATTAACTGCCAGCATCAATCAAAAGTGCTACATATTTTTATTGTAATTTTGAAGGTGGCATGAATCTGATAAACAGTTGCAAACAAGATTCTAAAACACCATGGGCAATACAAACATCCAAATTGGAACTTTTTCTGCATATTAAATCACTACACCAAGACACTGAGCTTGTAATTTACAAAGCAACAGCATGCATGAAAATGTTCTATGAGCATTTGCAAAAACGTGATGAAACTGTGCACAAAGATATTTTATTGTCATTTTTTAGTGCAGAACTACTGAAAGGTGCAGTAGGCCTGCATTAATCCAACATGATCAGGTTGAAAGGACAGTTGTGCCATGTTGTTGAAATTAGCACGATATAAAATAACTTATTTAATTGTTGCTGTATGTCTTGAGAGTAATGGGAATTTTAGCAGTAAAAATTGGTCATAGTATGCAAAAAGTCATTATGAACTTGAGATAGAACATGCTAGTCAAAACTATGACGAAGAACGGGTCTTTGTTGAATCCTGAGGGAGTCCCTACAAGTTTTATGTTGTGATTCATTGTTGCAAAATAATAAAAAACAATTGGATTTATAAACATTCTGAATAACAGATGAAATTATCTAAATAGAAATGAAGGTTTTTGCAAAACCTTATGACCATGCATCCTTCATGCACACTACTGTTAGCATGGAAAGAGGTGTGCCAGGCAGTTAAAGGATCGGTGATACTAGTGTGATGTATATTGAATTTGCATTGTTTGCTGACATTTGTTCATTATTCAGGGCAGAGTTTTGGCCTACCTTATTATCTTTTTTTTTTTTTGTTTTTGATGTTCAGAGGTTATAAGTTGTTTACTAATATTTTAGTTTCAGGTCTAGCCTTATTTTCAAACTTAAAATGTTCTGGAGGTAACCTTGAGACCCACATCCTGGTCATGATATTGTGTCTTAGGTTTCTATATAAGGTTGTGGTAAATAAAATTATTAATTTCAGTTTACTGTTGTGCTCAGATATAAATTGAGAGGAATAATTTATTTGAACTGAAATTAAAAGTGCTGATTGACTTTTTCAACTGAAACACTACTCGGAGATTATTGAGGTTTCATTCAAAGGCATTCTGGATTATATCATTGTGGTACATCAAGACATTGAAGACTTTTGGAACTGATTCAGAACATTCTATACGTTTGGGCTTTTGATACGACATATATGATTATTTGGGACCTAATTCACAATACTGTAAGTGTCTTTTAAACTTTCTACCTCAGAGAAAATAAATTATTTGTTAAATGTTAGTTGTTGGATTCGCTTCTGTATGTTATATTGTTTAATACAATAGAGTTGTAACAGAAACTGGGGTTAATCTAGGATCCGATTTGTTAAAAGAAATCTGTCAAAAATACTAAGAATTGCCTTAAAATTCAAATTGACTTTGCATGGAGACGAGCGATGTTGAACAGCTTGCCGTTAGCCCTGGTGTGGATGTACACTCCCTCGCTGCAGTCCTTGAAGGCGTACTGGAGGAGCATGGAGAAGAAGATGGTAAAGAGGGTCGGTGCAAGGACACAACCTTGTTTCACTCCACTGTTGACTGGGAAGGCCTCTGATGTTGCGCCATTGAAGCACACTGTGCTTTGCATGTTCTGGTGAAACGATGTGACGACAGCTAGCAGTAGTGGGGGGCAGCCGATCGTCTCCAGGAGCCTGAAGAGTCCGCTCCGGCTGACCAGGTCAAAAGCCTTTGTCAGGTCTATGAAGGCAATGTAGAGGGGCATCTGCTGCTCATGACGCTTCTCCTGCAGCTGGCGTAGTGAGAAGATCATGTCTACAGTTGACCGGCCGGCTCGGAAGCCACACTGGGATTCTGGGTAGATGCGAAAGGCTAGGGTCTGCAAGCGCACCAGTGCGACACGTGTAAAAGCCTTTCCGACGATACTGAGGAGGGAGATGCCCCGGTAGTTGGTGCAGTCACTGCGGTCTCCTTTGTTCTTGTACAAAATGACGATGTTGGCGTCTCGCATGTCCTGGGGGATGTGTCCCTGTTCCCGGCAGAGGCAGAGGAGTTCGTGCAATGGCTGGAGAAGTGCTGGTTTCCCGATCTTGAGGACTTCAGGTGCGATGCCGTCGCTCTCAGGGGCCTTCCCACAAGCGAGGCAGTCGATGGCTTTTCTTAGCTCTTCCAGGGACGGCGGAGTGTCTAGTTCCTCGGTGACGAAGTTTTGGGTTGCATACAGCTTAAGGTTGTGCTCAACCCAGTGTTGCAGCTGTTTCCCTGGTCTGTGATGACTTCGCCCGTCTTGGACTTGAGGGGCGGTCTTTGAGGTTGGGGGGCATGTCGCCTTCTTGATACCCTCGTAGATGCCTCTTGCGTCGGCAGCTGTTTGTATGCTGATGCAGAGGTTTAGCCAATAGGTGCTGGCACAGTGGCGGGCGGTCCGTTGGACATTGTTCCTGCGAATCCTGAGGGCTTGCAGTGTACTAGGGCTAGGCGCAGCCTTGTAAGCCAGAAGGGCTTTCCTCTTCGCCTCAGTCACGGGCTCCATCGCCTCCCAGATGACCTCATACCAGTCGGCATGTTTGCTCTCCTTCCTCCCGTAGGCAGTAATGGCTGAATAGTACACAGCGTCTCGGAGGTGGGACCACTTGGAGTCGATGGTGTCATCAGGTGTCTCTTTGGTAAGAGCCTTCTGCAGCTTGCTGATGAACTGCTGTGTCTTCTCTGGTTTGCTTGCACAGCATGTGCTTATGCGTGAGCGACCCTTCTTCTTGGCGTGGTGCTGCTTCTTGGGTATTATTCGCACCTTGCTGGCTACGAGGGAGTGGTCCGTGTCGCAGTCGGCGCTGTGGTACCTGCGGGTGAGGAGGACACTGGCCAGTTCCGCACGCATTGCGATGAAGAGGTCTAGCTGGTGCCAGTGGCGCGAACGTGGGTGTCTCCATGACACCTGGTGGATTTCCTTGCATTTGAAGTGGGTGTTGGTCACGCATAGGCTGTGGGAACAGCACATCTCCAGCAGTCGCTGACCGTTCACATTGATCTTACCCCTTCCATGAGAGCCGCGACAGGTGAGCCAGGCCTCGTGGTCAGCTCCCACTCTAGCATTGAAGTCTCCTAGTAGGTAGAGGCCTTCAGTGCTGGGGATACTGGATTTTGCTTGATCCAGAGCCACGTAGAACTGGTCTTTCTTCTCTAGGGTGGAGCAGAGGGTGGGGGCGTACACGCTCAAGATGTTGACTGGGCCTGAGGATGTTGACAGCCGGAGGGCAAGGATCCTCTCAGTGCCTGATAATGGAGGCTCAATGAAGGCGACGAGCGTGTTCTTTACAGCGAAGGCGACACCATGCTGCCTAGGTTCATCGGAGGACTTTCCTTGCCAAAAGAAGGTGTAGTTGGTTTCCCTGATGGTGCCGCTGTCAGCCAATCTGGTCTCCTGAAGGCAGGCGATGTCGACGTTCAGTCGGGAGAGTTCCCTGTCAATTACGGCAGTCTTCCGTGCGTCGTCGATCTGCTGCAGGTCATCGGTAAGTCCAGGACACATGGTACTGAAGTCCCAGCTTGCAAAACGAAGAGCTGGAGTCTTCTTTTCTCTTCTTTGAGTCTTGCTTGGTGCGGAGTTTTTGGCCTGCTTGTCGAGATAGTTCCCTAAGCTCCACGCACCCAGTGAAGCAGGCAGACCATGGCGGGACAGCACCTTACTGTCTGGGGGCTGCCCAGCTTGAGGCGGGCGGTAGCTGTCCAACGAGACATGGCGGTCTCTCCCACCGTCAGAAGCAACCCCTGAAGCCAAGCTCTACGCCAATCGAGCTATTGCTTTTAACTGGTAAACTGCTGCTTCCCGTGTTGTGCCGGCGCCTTACGACGACGCTGGAGTGTCCTCTCCAGTGGAGCTACAGAGCCTTGGCAGGGTAGTATGGAGAATCAGCTGTTGCCCATGCAGCAGATCCCCCCTCTCCACGTAGCTGGTTTTCCCAAGCGAACGACAAATGCCGATACAACTTGGCACCAAGAACATCGCAGGAGTTGCCGGAATGACATTGGAGTCCAAATTCTCTGTCGGGCTTTACTCCCTTAGCCTTTCCCGTGAGTGGGTATAGCCGCAAGGCAGCGGAGGTTTGGGGTCAGAATTTTCCTTCTCCTAGATGAGCAACCATCCAAGGTTTACGAGCCCCATCTACCCGAAGCGACTGGTTTTAAGGCGTCAGTGACCGTCTTCACCCCTTCTCCTGTTAGTGGAAACATGGTCCTCCGGACTTAGAAGCTAAGCCACTCGCGAAGGCCAGGAGCTGGATTTTAGTTGACCGAGGCGATCAGAGACGCAAGCCGTATGGGGCATTTCTGGAGGAGTGTGGCGCTTGTCTCCCATTCCCACCCCGGCAATGTCAACCTTCTCTTTCTAAAAGTTCACAATAATGGCACTTTCAAAGATTTCTAACCGTCTTTGAAACAGCCCCTGTTCCGGGTACATGAGGGCCAATGCACGTGTGTCTTCACACCACACTGTTAGTCCTCATTTCGTTGTTGCGGATAAAATATTACTGTAATTATTCATATATAACACACAAAATGCATAAAATTACAGACATGGCTTTTTATAGTCGGTATTTGAGCTAAACCCTTCCTTCCATCTGAATCAACACGGACGTGAGTGCATCTATTGTTAGAAGTAGGGGTTTTCGTAATGTAATCACTCACTTTATACAGCTTCATTACAACAGTCCATGATAGGATTGCAAATTTATGGTTTATTTATTTGTTTACGTACTTGTATTAATTTTAGGCATTGATTAAATATTATCTGCTTCGCAGCTTTGTTCCGTATTTTCACAAATACGAGTCAGGGCAGAAAACAACTTTGATCTTACATGTACAACGCTTATAGCATTGTCCCATACGTTTATGACCTATATAATTGCATTTTTAAGTTAAATCGTAATTAGCACAATACCTAGGCTTTGCTTTGTATGCAGTGTATATTTTTCTCAATGTATTTGCCCAATGGTGTATGAAAACAGACAATCTGAAAACTGGTATTTCCCAGAAATTGCGATGTCCGCCGTTATTTCACCGTTACTGGTAAACTTTCAGTTTCAAACTAATTTTATGACGATATAGTGTACAAGAGGCAGCTAATATCCAGATCTCCGATTATATTCTTAAAACACAAGTTGGTCTTGACATATTATTGTTAAAGTTACGAAACACAGGTTTGTGAGTTTTTATCATCAAAGGATAACATGCGTAAATCGGGTAGTGATAGGGGCCTAGTTGCTAACTTACTCGGGAAATGGTTAATGGTGAATCAGCTATCAAAACACATGTCTATGAATGTGCAACAGTTTGTTTGACAGCGTAATTGATATCAAAACTAGGCCTAGCTGCTAATGGCTTCATGAATATCTTTCGCTACAATACTAGAACTAAACTGGCTAAAGCGAGGGGGGATCTCAAACGATATGATTAGTCAATGTACCGCTATAAAAATCACAGGGCGAAGTCATTTTCGCTTTCCTCACAGAAGAAGGTGAAGTTTACATTTTTTTATGCGACTTAGTCGCCTACTTCGCCTGGTAGTGTGACCCCTGCTAACTTGTACAGCATTTTAACTTTTATTTTTTTATTTTGCCCTATTAACTTGAGACAGAAGATATAATAAAGATGATAAAGCAGGTATAGTTTTAACTGATTGTAACACTGCAGCAAACATTTCAGCAAAACACAGTAGGCATTTAATTAGAAGCCCATAGAGATATTCACAGACATAGTTGTGATATTAGATTCATACTTTAATGTATGAATAGAAGAGGGCATATCCCATTATGGTGAGTTCAGTGAGACTGAATTAAAGATAAAAGTGAAACACAAATTTCACTTCACACAAGTTACTTAATTGGCTTTTATTTCTTTAAGTGTTGCCACCATAAGGCTTTACAAAAATTACAATAGATCTCAATTTCATCACATATTGTTATTTGAAGTGTATTGAGAATTATTTTAATAAAGAAAATTTAACAAACCATATGACTGCATAATCAAAGTTGTGAATCTTATAATGTTGTTTCAAAATCTCTGGGTACTAACTTCCTTTTTCGAGTATAAAACAAGTGGTATAACACAGTTTCAATTTCGAATTTTGATTTTGATTTTGTTTGCATTCAGTAAACAGTGGCTTCTTTTTGGGGTACTTTGTACACAATGGGGTCTACACCTGAACTCGAAATATAGGCAGGTTTATGAGCAACCGGGGGTTGGGCCATGTAATTAGGCTATTGTGAGTTTGAGATACATTGTAAAGAAGAAAAAAGGGTACCAAGTCAAAGAAGAAAGTTTAGTTTTTACCCCTTAGTATTTGGCATTATGAAATAGCCAATCATAAACAACTTCATATATATATGAAGCCAATTTCCTTTAATTTGTTCTGTAAGAATGAATCATAATTATCATCTGTCCCGATCTCTTCACTTAGACACAGAAGTGGAAACTTGCTTAGTCACTTGATAATTTAACATCATGATAATGTTTGCATATTGACTTTTAATCAGTTTCTATCAGCCTCTACCACCTTTCCGGAATGTGATAATGAACTAATGCTTTTTTTCGACCCCACTTTGGAGATTCTCTGACTCAAAAATTTGTGAAAAACTACTTAGGGCTACAAAACATGTCGCATGGATGCATTGGAACTCTTTTATAAAATACTAAGAGAAAGCACAGGTAAACTTTATCCCATATTTTTCTTTCAGATGAAATAATTGGAGAGGAGACTGAAATGCCTTTGAAGAATCAGCCAGGTCATGAAGAACTCATAGACCAGGGAAAGAACTGCTAGAGTAGACAGCTGAAACAGACACATCTGGCCATGGGCACTGGTTTTCCTTTGAGCTCAATTGACTGTCACTCACTTGTATATTGCTTCAACTTTTTCTTATATGTCTTCTCTTAAAGGGACCTCCCAAATAGAATGGAATTGATTAGCGAGCATCGGGACTCGTGATTGGAATCTTAGTTATGAAATTCCAAGGAAAAACACTCTCATTATTCGTCATACATTGTAGGTGTTA
Organism: Megalonaias nervosa; assembly: GCA_016617855.1. Lineage (NCBI taxonomy): Eukaryota > Metazoa > Mollusca > Bivalvia > Unionida > Unionidae > Megalonaias > Megalonaias nervosa. The sequence continues at coordinate 7,718 of JAECUM010066012.1, read as the reverse complement.
TAATGAAAAAGGGATTGGAGCACTGTTGAACAATTAGCCAGCTCTTTCAGTAAGTCTGAAAGACGAAGATTTGAACTGGTGAAATACACTTGCTGAGGAAGATGCCTCACACGATGGCTTGGAGTTCCTTTTGTTTGGAACCTTCATCTATATTAATCCAAGTGGTTTCAATATCATCTCAAAATATTTTATTGGAATTAATTGCATAGCATTAGTATCCATCTTATCCATTCTCTAACAACCTTCGTGTAATGCTGCATATAGTACTTTTCCATTGGAAATACAAGATACCCAGGAAAGGCAGGTTTTAAAAGATATATGGCAGGGTACTGAGATTAATCCAAGTGTGCATAAAAATTACATGAAATGGAAATTGAATCAATAGTTAACAACCCCACTTTGAAAGTGTCTTAAAATCCACCATGGAACAGGCTAATTTTAGCTTTCAAACCGCCGTTGAGGACAATTATTTTTCGGGTGGTGGCTACTTCAGAATGCACCCATCCTTACCGCTGCTCTAAAGAATTGGTAGATATCGTTGAGAAGGAAGACACGGACATTTGGCAACAGATGCCTTTAGAACTGATCTCCAGGAACTTGACAAGAATGTTTTAGTGGTTCATATATATGCTCGTCTGTTTTCGTTTACGACGCACGAATCAGCCCCATTCCCATCAGAGCTGGTTAGGGATGTCATTGCAGACACCCGGCAATAACCACACTTGCAAGGCGATGGGCCAGGATTGCTAGAATCATTGAACAGGGCTGCTCATCTTACCACGGGCAACTATTTGACGGGTTCAGCCAGTTTATTCTTGATACATGTTGCATGTGTGCGATCCACGTGACTCCTACCTTATCATACCTTCCCTTTCTGGATGACTCTGTTTGGGTCACCACTGCTTTGGAGGAACACTTGAGGCAATTCGGAGGCAGGCAGCTCAGTAACTTCCCCTCCACCTCACCGCTTAACCACATGAGCGTTTTAAACCACTCAGTCCCTGTCAGTGTGAAGGCATGTTCAGTGTCCTCAAGACAGGGGATCTCCTCAATGACACATGCATCAACATAGATCCCTAGGACGCAATCATACAGTGACGATATGAAACCGATTTTTAAGCTCACTGGACCTCCATATTCCCTCAGAAGGGATTGGGGTCGGGCTAATCCAGGTCATTCAGAGGGGCTTAAGGTTTTGTTGATCAACAATCCCCTCTCCCCTCTTCATGAATACGCCGTCTTATTCGGAGATGGGTACGTTGTAGAACAGGAGGTGCGGAAGCCTGTGCAGAGGCCACAATCCCAACAACGTTTTGCTCAAGGCTGTTTCTTTTTCGGAAAGTTGAGGCACACCATCGACTGGAATTGCCACGCCCAATTCAAGATCGAGACGGTGAGTCCAATCCACTTCTCTATCAGACAGGGCCATCAAACCATCAATCTCCTTCTGATAGATAAATACGTTCATGTCCCTATCCACCCTCTCTCTTGCAAGATTCTCCATTTCGCTTACAGCCACACCGTTTATCAATTCACAATTCTTCCCTTTGGACTCAACATCAGCCCCTGGATTTTCACTCAGATTGTGGATTACATCCTCTCCATGTTCTGGCCAACGACATCTACATCGACGGCAGCGTATCTGGGTGGCACCATACAGGAACACATAGTACGTTCTATCCTACTCTAAGGTGAGAATGAACTTCCTTCTTTTCTAGATGATCTAGGCCTTTTAATGAACTGAAAAAGTCAGACCTCCGTCCATCCCAAAACGTCATCAGTGTTGGTATGGAGTTCTTAGCCAACCAGAATCTTGTGGCCCCCTTCTCCTTGCGTTCACTTTACCAGAATTATTGAACTCGTCGTGTCCGTTTCCAAAAAGACTTGGAATTCAGTGGAAGAGTTCTTGCAACTCCTCGGTTTATTATACATCAGTGGACTTGATCCCGCTTGGATGTTTCTTTATGCAGACTTTGTAAGCACATTGCTGCCCTGTTTTATGTCCCATTATTCAAACAGTTGTGATCACGCCTTAGATTTGATCATTCCTGCATCAGTGGGGCAATCCAGGTCAGCTGACTATTGGAATCCCGCTGGAGAAGCCACAGGTGGAAATAACGGTAGTTACCGCCGCCAGTGCTTATGGGCTAATGGTGGGGGTGTCCAGTTGCTGATCTTCACTACCATCAGCAACACCTGGGAGACAGGGGAATGGCCTCTACCTATCAACATCCTATAAATGAAGGCTGTCATCAATATCTTTCATTTCTGAAACGATCACCTCTGAGGCAATAACTGTTCTCATTTAGTCCTCAACTCTGGCGGTGACCAAGTTCCTAAAACAGGGAGGCACCAAATCACTTGACCTGTGTTCTGCTTTGGCATTTGCAACAATCTCCACATCAACATGTATAAATTAGACACATTTACCGCAGTATCAGTGTCTTGGCCTAGAATCAATCCAGAGGTGGTCACGTCCTTCGCACGGAATGGTCCTTTCATTAATCGGTCTTCACTCGGATTGGTGCACTTCAAGGGCATCCGAAGATCGGCCACTTGGTGGCAAGGTGGAATCGCAAGCTACACACCTTCATCTTTCCAGTTCTAAACCCAAAAGCTTGGGCCAAGGATGCAATCATTTGGGAGAGGTTGCGGACCTTTGTCTCCTCTCCCACATTGCTGATACGGCATAACCCAGAAGTTAAGGGGTCAAAATGGTAAGATGATACTGATAGCCCCTCTCATTTAGTCCAGGGTCACTGATTTACTCTTTCTAGCGATAGTATACTCAGGAAGATTCGGGAAGATTCTGGCCAACCCGAATCTTCTCCAGCATCCACCGTCATGGGTGGTCCTTCCCTGCCCAGACCGTCGTCTTCCTCTTTTACATTCTCGACTCTTGGGAGATGAGCCTTGCGAGTCAGCAATTAAAACCTTCGATTGTGGAAAGAATCACAAGAGTAACCAAACCCTCCACTCTGGAGGCTTGTTTGGGAAAGTAGCATGTTTTCAAGGACTGGTGCCATACCAACCATATATTCCCTCTGTGTTGCTCTATCCCTCAACTGGCTGACTTTTCTCTGGCTCTTTGAAGAGAAACATTTGGCCCCAATCGCTACCAAAGACTACTGCCTTATGATATTGGACACATTCTAGCATCATGGCAAACATTGTTTTGGGTGGGACAGAGACCTACCATAACTTTTAGACAGTATTGGTCTCATCAACCAATACCCCTCATTTTGTCTCGAAATGGATCCATTACTGGGTTTTAACATGGCTCGATTCAAATCGGTTTGAATTTCTAGCCTACACTTCGCTAAAGTCATATTTTACAGATAATGTTTCCTGGTAGATTTGGCTTCAGCATGCTGGGTAAGGGAGCTGCATGCCTCTTTATATCGACCCGAATTTCCCTTCAGTTTAGATTGTAGGATTCGGTGTTTCTTATGAGACCATTGGGCTTTATAGCTGAAAATAGGTTACCGTATGTCGGTAGTCAAACAGTCATCACTTGCTCGCTCTTCTCCATAGCTAGGTCAAGGACAGCAACCATGCAAGATCATGTTCGCACTCGGAAGCACTAACTTGAAGTGCACAGAGGCAAACCATGGCACTCATGAATTCTTCTTCCTTCCGGTTTGAGTCAGGACACAGGATGTCACACTTCAAACTCTTTCTTCAAGGCTGAAGTGGTATCTCTGATGTCTCACCAGATCGGAGTAGCCTCATATAGATTACTGCTCAGAAGTTTCAAGCAGTCTCTGCAAGCCTCACATTCGAATACAAAATTCCAAACCGAGATATAATATAAGCTGTTGGCTGGCAGACAGAATCAACCTGCTTTAGCCTTGAATTCAGAGATTTGGCATTGCAGAGGTGACCTAAAATCTGGTGGGTCCAGTGGGCTGTACAGACAGACACCGGACCCAACTGTAGCAATCAACACAGCCAGGTATCGTTGATGGATTCGCTAGTGACATTTCAATAATCATCTTTTTAACCGTGTGTTATGGTCACAGGTCAAGTCACTCCAGGCTGTCTTGCTTATGGAGTTAGAAGAAAGGGTTATCGTTCAAATGGGGACTTCAGACATTCGTTCCTAGAAGAATACCCGAAGTAGAGGTCGGATGCTCAGCATCCTTTCCTCCTATTACTTATTCTCCTAATGTAATGTGATTAGGGAATATTCGAACGAGAAAGCAAATATTTAAGCAAATTATGTTTCTCCGAGAAGACGTACCCAATCGCATTACTTAAAAACTTAACCACCCAGACATATGTTTTTATCCTCCTTAGTATTTCGCTTAGCTAAAAAGTGGCAACTCCTGGTGGTATCATGGGGAGGTAATGGGCAAGAGTTATTGCCCTTGTCTATCATAATCGACATGGAAAGAGCAATTTTCGTCTTTTTGCATATTACCTCTATACGCATGAAAGTCCATCTGCAATCGGATTATCATTTCCCTTATGTGCTGATGTCAATGTTGTCTTCCTGCAGCATCAAAAATCCAACTCATCATCCTCTGATTTTTATTTTTCATTTTCTTAATTAAGGTGCGTAGGACTGTGATCATTGAATACAATAAGTGGAGAAGAAGCTGAACTAATATGCACTTCAGAGTGTTGTAAAGCTAGTAGAAAATCCATTTATTCCTTCTCCATTATGGAATAATTGCTTAGGGCGTGTTGAGTGCAATTTTGTTTAGAAAAATAGCATGCTGGATGATCCACACTGTTTTTCTCTTCTCGAATCAATTCTCCACTAGCCTCTACATCACTTGCATCAACAGACATTTTAAATAACTGACTAAAATTTGGAAAACTGGTTCACTTTTAAGTGTGACCCTTAATGTGTCAAAAGGTTCATGACACTTGTGTGACCAATGAAGCATGGCCCTCTTCCTCAACAAATTTGTCAGTGGTTCGGCGATTATGGAAAATGTGATCAAAATTTCCACTAATATTTAGCCATACCCAAAAATCGCATCAGCTGCATTCTATTGATGAGCTCTGGAAATTCAAAGGTAGCATTGATCATAACTTCTACAGCTTTATCTTAGGTGTATCCCCAAAAAAGTTATAAAAATGTGATAACAAGAACAGCAAAACTTACTTGTGCCTAAATTAACTGTCAGTTTTGCATCTCTAAGATGATCAAGGAAGTTCCAAATTGTTTCCAAGTGATCTTTTAAGGAATAATTGCAGATGACGTAATGTGTCACAACTATCTAGACCAGATTTTGTCACAGTAATTAACTGCTGTAATGTTGCAATTGCTGAAAATTCGTTTGCTCTTTCCATGAGAAGAATTGATCAGAATCCTTTAAAAGAACAAAGTTGGTGAGATATTTTGCATTTCCATTTTTCCAATTTCAGTCATTTATTCTTGGTGGTATAAATGAATCTGATTTGGTAACACTGTTGAATTGTCTATAGTTAGTGAACATTGTTTTCAGCTTAAGAATACATGGTGAACTCCAGTCACTTTTACTTGGTTCTTTAAATTCTTTCTCCAGCAAATTTTGTTCTTCTTTTAACAATCACCCCTGCTTGCAAGGATTCTGCTTCATAGGTGGAAAATCTACATTCTCAACACCATGACAGAGTTTATTTGTTTGTGTTGGAACGTCTGGAAAGTAGTGCTCATATTCTCATAATAACTATTGTAGATCACTCTTTTCTTTGGTTGTAAATGTGAAAACATCTGGACCAGATTGTTTCATATTTCTGAATTCCAAAGATTGGCTAAATCAAAGTCAGTAATGTCAGATCGCACTCCATCATTTGCATCCTCGCTTTGTGCGATACGTACAAGTAAATTGAGGCAGCTGTTAGTACCATTTTTATAAGTCGTGGGTATTACTCGGTCGGGGTTTGAACCCGCGACCTCTCGCATCCAAGGCGGACGCTCTAACCAGCTAGACAGAGTGGCACAGGACAGAAGTCTCTGGCGATCTTTTGCGGGTGGCCTATACCCCGGCAGGAGAGACGGGCACTGACTAACTAAACTAGGAAGATTTGATGACTAATTCATGCATGATTGGTTGGAAACACCTAGACATAAAATTTGACCTTTGATCAGACTGAACAGATTTGGGAAGTTGTAAAAATTGTTTTATTTATTTCTCAAAGGAATCATCTTTGGAAATCTTGTGCATGCACACATTATGGTCAGCACATATTATTTGCGTGGCATGGTCTTAGGTAAGGCCCAACACAGTCTGTTATTCTTCTGTTGAATGGTTCATAAAATGCAAGAATAGTTTGCAGATGAGCCATATGAATCATTTATAGTTTTTCTACCATTTGTAAAGGGTAAGAAGATCTACAGTATTTATAAACATCACTTGTAATTAAATATATCTAACATAATATAAAATTGCTTAAGCAGCAAAACTTCATTCAAGGAACACAAAAATGGCCGGAGGACCACTCCGGTGGCATAAGTGGTTAGAGCGTCCGCCTTGGATGCGAGAGCTCGCGAGTTCAAATTCCAACCAAGTGATACCAAAGACTTATAAAAATGGTACTAACAGCTGCCTCGCTAGGCGCTCAGTATTATGAGGTTAGCGTTAGGACTTGTCAGCCTGGTGTCAGGATAATGTGACTGGGTGGGACATCATGCTACATGTCTGCTTCAAGATGCCCCTGTGCTAGACATCACTATAAACTGCCACACTGCAGACGTCGTAGTGATATGACTGAAAAATTGTTAAAGCTGCGTTACAAATCCACAACACAGATACACAAACACGGCCGGAATAAGACTGCTTATGTTCTGAATTAGTTAAATTTCCATCTTCAGTTGCATATTGTCCCATTTTCAGCCAAGCTTTCGTTACCAGTACTAATCTTGCATACCATCCCAATTTCAGTCATTGATCTAGCTGCAGGCCCTGTTTTGTTTTGATGCATAACATTGATGCCACTTTCCCATACGACATAAGTATTCTTTGAAAATGCTGGCATTGAAGAAGTTAAAACTGGTTATGCTTCATGAGTTTTTTTTTATAACTTGTCAGTTCCTTAAACTTAATGCTTTGATAACTTGTTGCTACCATAATGCCATGATCATCGCCGTTCCAATATAAGATCATACAGTCAGTATTAAATGGCACATCACCTTCATCATCAGAAAAGAGAATGTTCTCTACATAATGGGACAAAAAAGCTGTATTTTCAATTTTTTGGGATAATGTCCATCAGCAATAAATTTGTTTCACTGTTTGAATAAAACATGTATATAACAGATCTTTCTCAAACAGGGAATATCTAAACCCAATTTTTTTACAAATGTAATCTTAGCAAATATAAGTGATATAATTATTTTCAATATATATTTTGTCTGAATCACAAGAATTGTGTTGTACAACATCACATTGATTTTAATGTTTTCACATGATTTCATACTATACATAAATCTTTTAATATCTGTTTGTATGTCCAAAACCCATTAACTATCCTCTGTCATATGTTTGTTTTGTCAATAATATTATAACAAAGTAGATGGTAATAATTTTGTTTTGTTCTAGTTTTGCATCTGTAGCTTAGTATCAGTTTGCTTAGGTGCATAATTGTATAATAAAACCTCTCTTTGAAGACAACCCATCTTAGGAGCCATTAATTATTGGCAGATGCAATGGTCTTTCAAGACAAGTTCTCTTTTACCCTCTTTCAAAATATCTTTTGTTTACAATCACTATTTACTTTTCATT
>JAECUM010066009.1:0-14139 GCA_016617855.1 Megalonaias nervosa | reverse complement strand
GGTCGCAGAACACTTCTCCTTCCCTGGCCACACTTTCAGTGATATAACACTTATTGCAATTGCTAACAACCCCAATTTGAGTTCCAAAACCAGGAAAGAAAAGGAATCTTACTGGATACGCCACCTTAGAACATTGAAACCACGCGGTTTAAACCAAGAAGACTACAAAAAGACAGCCATGCACAAATAAAACTATCTTTTGCAGCCGACACATTTTCCTTTAGAAAAATTCTCTAAATTTGTTTAATAGCATACAATTACGACTTAACAATGAAATATACATAAATGTACACAAAATAACAGATGGCGTTATGGTTCATCGAGTTCTACGTTAATACAAATATTTCCCAGTATCCGCAACAAGTTGATATAAACTAGTTGAAACATGATACATTTAAAGGTGTAATTCCTGTAGAAACTGCCATGTAAAGTTTTGCAAACACACGGTGTTTCTGTTTTATTTGTGTGTCTTGTCTATGCTATGTAGATGCCTTTGAAAAAGACTCATTAAGAGTCGAAAGCGCTCAGGCTAATTAGATACTAGTTTTTCACTGTTCGTTGTCAGTTTATTGCATATATATATATATATATATATATATATATATATATATATATATATATATATATATATATGAAAATCACATTTTCGATTTTAATTTCGTTTCACTAATCAGTACACAGGCTTGCAAGGCAAGAGAACACAAGTCAGTTGCTGTTTGTAACATAATAAATAGTTTGTTGCTTCCTGAAACGTAACGGTCTCTGTGATCATGTCTGAAATGAAATGGAGAGCTTTGCGAAAGTGTAATAAGATATTCATCCTTTTCAATGATGCAAATAAGTGTTTGTTTTATAAGGTAAACATAATGGTCAGCAATGCCGTGGGAAGATTAAATTCCTCATGTGATAATCTGGTATTGCGTGCACACATGTATAATTTACAAATCATTTAAATAATATTTGCATTCTGTGCGTTAGTTACTCGCCTGGTACTGCTTTACTTACATTTAATATCAGTTAAAATCATAGAAAATGGAAATGGATACATCTAACATATAAACATAAGCTGGATGACTCCGAATATCATCGTGAGTTGCTAAGTCCTGCTAACAATGCATATGACAAAAGCTAATTCTCTTCAATCTATCGTAAAGTTTCAATTTTGGTGTAAGTCATGGCAACGAGGATCTACACGGCCTACATCATACGCTCCGGTTCGTATATTTACGTAGCATCAGAGAGGGGTGGGGAGAGAGAGAGAGAGAGAGAGAGAGTCGTAGAGTACTGAACCTCTCTTCATTTGGAATGATGTTTGTATGTATCAAAATTCGCTGAGGTAATGACTTTACATGATTTACAACATTAAACATACTCCTCAGTCAAGTTAATTTGCCTAATGTAAAGTCTTTTATACAGAACACATCTGCCGCAAAGCAATTAAAATACCTAAGATAGGTAAAGATAATATCTTTTATCGTAGACTGTTATAATATTTTTCAAAGTTAATTGTAAGATATAAATATGTTCAGTTGCTCCATTTGATTACAGAAGCATTGATGTAGAGATTCACGTAATTCTTTAAATAACATTTAATAGCCAATGACTTGGCGTGGGGAAACCAAAACACAACATTTCTATTTGCTTGCTTAAATGTATAATATTGTATACAATTCTACCTGACATCAGTATTTTAACGATTTTGTTCTCAATGGAGATATTGAGCACGGTTTATTAAACAATCTATATATATAACATTTTTTTAAATAGATATTAATGTTAGACCATGACATGTCTTAGTATCCAGCAAAACGTTTTCATTGCAGTGGTCAACAGGAAATGGGCTGACGTCTCTTTTATCACAAGCGCTTTTGATATACAAAGGATCATCCAAGTCCCTGAAATATTACATGCCTCCTGGGGTAGACTATATGGCATATAGGAAATTAAATAATTACTTAATAACCACCGCTACGTCACCAGACAAAGAAACATCAAAGCTGGAAGTTAATGCATTGTTATTATTTATATATCCATTTGACTATGGAATTACGTCACAAAAGACTGAATGTCAATTTGTTTGTAATTTTCCATATTGCTTTTAGATTTATCTGAAGGCCGTAAAATTGTCATGACAACTTTCTTTGTAAGTATTTACCTAACATTCACCGTTTTGAAAAAGCAACTTACCAGAGTAATGTCTTGAATGGTTAAATGTGTAGTTTAGATTCAAGTTGGCGTTACAATTTGATTATAGTCACTTAGTCACTCATTTCTCTCTCTCTCTCTCTCTCTCTCTCTCTCTCTCTCTCTCTCTCTCTCTATATATATATATATATATATATATATATATATATATATATCGTTACATGCCAAATATACTTTAAAAAAAATTGGACCAAATATTAAATACTTGATACTAAACATATTAAATAACAAATAATAAATCTTTCAAAATGCATACATTATGCATGTTCTTGTATTGTTAGGTTTACTTTTGAAAGAGTCCGCACTGAGTACAAAGAATGAATTCTGATTTTCTGAATCGCTTTCCTTAAACTTGTTCCTTCCGCTGCCAAAGAAAACTCAGATTTACTTGCCTTGTAACATGTTGAAAAGCAATTTAGTGACACTGTATATTTATTGGAATATTAGATTATCTTGAAGATAATTTTAGCATACAATATAGGACAGTGTCTGCTTTAATTTCCAAAACATCGGCATTTATTTAGAAGTGGTTATCAGAGGTAATCAACTATCATGTATTTGACTCATACATTAATGAGTAATAGTGTTTCTTGCCCCGAGGATAACTTCGTGGCCCTCAGTTATAAAAATAGTTACTAACTGCAGGACAAATTCCTCCAACTTATGAGAAAGACACAATTTTAAGGAACGTAATCTTTCGTCTCCGTTCCGATAACCGTTTTGCTGATTTTAAAATTTGCACAGTAAAACCAATTCCAAAACTCACGCGCAACACCGAACGTATGTGAATAGATGAACATTAAGTTATAGTTTCTTCCGAATTTCATCACTATGCAAGCTATGATATAATCATAAAAAAGAAACATGATAAACATGATGCGTGGCGTAAATCACTTGAATATCGCGTAGCTTTCTGCCCTTTGACGATTTCTAATGGTGATGCCCTGCTGAAGGTATACAAGTTTATATATCCAAAGTGTATGCCATATTTACTATCGCCAATACGAATAGTCGTATGTCTAAATTGGAACTTAAAACCAAACTAACTCCCTTGATGTGTGACTTGCGTGGGAAGATTAACACTCGCTCATGCGTTTCTAAGGTATTCTGCGTCTACATGTTTTTGTTTTTTTATAGATTGTACCATTTAATATCTGTATTATGTGCCCTTATCACTCACCTGGTCATGATGTTGGATCTTCCAGAAACAAGGTGATTAGGTTTATAAGCAAATCATCGAGGCTTCTTTTAATTTTAAGTAAAATCAAGAAAATGGGATTAGATGCATCTTTAAAAAGTATGAAGTCACGTTGGATCTTTTTGACTATCATTGTGAGTTGCACAGTAATAATAAGACTGAGTTTACTAAATTACGGCGCAAGTCGAAGTATCATCAAGCTGTAACGTTTTGAGAATTTATTTAGTTGAGGATTAGTTGTCGTTAACAAAATTTGTCCGTGGCATTGTTTCATTTGTGAAATCTTATGTTGGTATCTTCAGGGCATTAATCCATAAATACTCGTAGTAGTGAGCAGGTAATACTTGTAGAATATGAGGTAGTCTACTGCATGTACCAAGTGTGAATAGGTTTCGCGACTCCTTTTCATCGGCCTATGAAATAATGTAAAAGAAATGATACTATTAGGTATGCGTATTTCAGTAAAACAACTGGCTCAAATGATACTACGCAAATCTCTAGATAGGGAGTTGTTTGGACCCAATTTTATTTACGTTATTTCCGATTTTTACTAGTTTTCTGAATTCAGTATTTTGAGCACAATGTAAGTAATACAACTAAAGGAAAGGTTTTTTAAGCTGATATTTTCGTTACAGCTGACAATGTTGTTCACAAGCTCGATATAATAAAATTGACGTCGAACGTAAACTGACAACACCCATAACTATACGTACTGTTTTTGATTTTATTTATGCGTCCACTAGTCGGAAATAATTTAACTGCTGGGTTAAAGGAAATATACTTTATTTATTATTTTAAAGTTCTTCTTTTGGAACTGATGCCAGAGATCAGCAACAATAATGAAAAAATCCCATTCTCTTTTGGGGCCGTGTCTTGATGTTGCATTTAATGTGCAAAGAGCGAGTTAGATATGAAAACGTCGCTAACTGAATGAAATATTCCGTTCATCCAAAGATATATATAGCAATATATTAGCTTCCATAAGCAATGAATGCGTCATTGTTTTCTCCTTTTATATCTCTAGTGATTCTTGAAGAAGCCTAATGCGCATTTGTTGAGGCGCTTATTTCACAAATGAGATATGACATGCCTTATATTAGAAGGCATCGATTGGCAATTGGTGATTGTTTGTTGTAATATATTTCGGCGTATCAAAGAAGATGTGACTCAGAGGACTAATAGTCAATAATTTGCATAAATTAATTTACAGACGATGGAACATGCACTTTGGAAAATATGTTTTCCACCAAAGCCCCATGCTAATATAAGATTGCACAGACGACCAATAAGGGATGCCAGTGTTTTATGTTACACCTCGTCTAAGGGTAATAAAAGGAATTGTTTGCATCCATTCATTCAGATTAGAGACTCTTTCTTGTGTGTGCATTAATTTCATTAAAATGATATAGATGTAATGAAACACATATGAAAGATCTAATTCAGTGATTTCATCAATGAATTTTGCTGTACAAAATTCGTAGAGAATACATTGAATGGGAAGTATAATAGTTTATTTATCAATACACTTCATTGACCTCTTTACGATTTTACTGACAGACATATATATATATATATATATATATATATATATATATATATATATATATATATATATATATATATATAGATAGATAGATAGATAGATAGATAGATAGATAGATAGAGAGAGAGAGAGAGAGATGTATCGCGAACATTTCACTAAATGGGATCGATTGGTATGGAAATTATAACCGAGTTAATTAAAGTCTTTAATAACAGGGGTTTTATTGCTGTGTGGTCAGCTTTCCGATTCAAGAAATGGATATTTATTGGCATAGCCTGCTGCCAACCCCAAACTAGTGGAAATAATTCAATAAATATATAAATAATGAATCACTCCGGCTTTCGAACGAAGTGCTGCATGCCATTGAAATGCATAGGATACTACTGACCATGACGAACCACAGTACTGTCTACGTAAAAACGGTCTTAAGATTTCAGGATTTTAATTTATTGAAAGGCAATAACGTGTCACTTGAGGTAATTAATGTATCCGGAAGGATAGCAATACTTATACAAACACTATATAAAAAATATGCCGATTATCATGATTAAACGGTATTATCAAATTGGATTGTTTGTACCAAATATCATAAGGTTTAATGATATATGACGAAATAAAATATGAAACAAGCCTAAAATGTATCCATTATCATACTCCACCTTGACATTGGTAGAGGAATGAAGTATTACTTCTGTACGTAGATAGGTTTGTAAGTCAATCGTTTGTTAAACTTAGGGATTATTCAGGCTTTGTGGTGGGAAATCCCTGTTACGTGAAGGGGTATATATTTTTAGTGTTTTCCGTAAATCACTGAGTCAGATAATCCTTGGTTAAAGTTTGCGTTTAGGTCGTTTTAGGCCTATGATGGGGGAGTTGTAGTCCATAAACACATAACATGTTGTTAATATGAAGGTGCAGTAAAGAACAGGGACGAATGGAGATAATTGGTTGTAAAGTCATCTGTGGTGCCCCAACGACCTCTTGGGTTATGGGTTTGATGATGATAATGGTGAATATTTAGACATTGTCTTGCGAACATTTTAAAGCAATATTCCAGTAAATCCTTGCGGTAGTACCTCATGTGGAAGGTTCAAATCCTGTTTTTTAGATCTACTGTGAGCGTCCATGTTTCACAAACATACATCAAAATTGACATCAGCTTTATCTTGGAACCAAGAGTAACGTTGCTGTCTTTCCATATTGTTCTCACCCTACTTAGCGATGCTGTTATCTGGGCAAGCCTGAAAAGCAGTTCTGGTTCTCAGCAATTATCAACGATAATTGATACCAAGTATCTGAAGCTTGCGACTGTTTCCAACTTCTGTCATGTGACTTTTATCTCTGCACTGACGCCATTGGTGTTGTTTGTCATCATTTTGGTCTTTCCGTTGATTATCTGCATACCGTATGATGTGGTGGTTGTGTGGAGGTGCTCAACCAAGTCCGCCAGTGTTTGTTCATCTCCTGCAAGGCATCAATATCATCTGTGACTCGAAATTTGGTGATTGTTCTGACAGTTCCCTCATAATCTTCCTAGGCATCCTCCATTATTCTTTCCAGGAAAGTGTTAAAGAGCGTGCGTGATAATCCCCTACGCTTCCTTTGATAAAGACACTATTGATGGCTGTGCCATAGAGCTGGGATATTTTACTATTTGGCACGCCCTCTTGCTGTTGTTTCTGTTCAGACTGTCTTCAATTCCGCATCATTGTCTATCTACCCATAACTCATTTGCCTTTCTGCTGCTTTTCCTGATCATGTTATTTTTATGTCATTATCTTTATCTCCGTCAAGATCTCTTGTTCCCTTGTATAGTTCTATACTTTTGTCACATAGTTCAATGACATATGTTTTGGCCCAAGGTTTCTTTGTCCGACGATCTTTGCCAGTGATCTTGCTGGATGCGGCCAGTCACAGATGTGCTGAATGTGGCAGCTAATGACTCTAGGTCGATGTCTTTGTTTCCCATGGTGAAAATGTATGCAACTTTACCAACTATCTTTACTTGGAAGGCGTGGACGTCTTTGGGATCTTTTACTTTTTCAATGTCAAAACCGATTCTTAATTGGTTAGGGCTTTTGAACAATTTTTCGCGGAGGCCAAATGTTGTCATTAATAAATCATGATCACTTCCATTATCTGCTCCTGGGCATGTTCAATCCTGTGCTGAACTGTTTTCTCACAATAATGTAATCAATCTGTTTGTGATCGTGTCCATCTGGACTGAGCCAGGTATATTTTCTATATGCTTTGTGAGGGCCGTATGCGTTGGCTAGCACAATGTCGTTGTAGTCGGCAAAACTTCAAGAGTCTGCGTCCTCTTTAGTTGATCGCTCCGATGGCCTAAGTGACTAAAGCGTCGGCCTCGGATGCGGGAGTACTGGGATTCGAATCCCGGCCGAGTCATACCAAAGATATATAAAAGCATTACCTGCAGCTACCTCGCTTGGCACTAAGCATTAAGAGGTTAGCATTATGACTGGTCGGCTTGGTGTCAGGATAATGTGACTGGGTGGGATATGATGCTACATGTCTGCAGCATTATGCACCGATGCTAGACATCACTGTAAACTACCACACCGCAAACAGCCTAACTATATGACTGTAAATTTGTTTAAAGCTACGTTATACATCGTCTTACAATGTACGTGCATAGGCATGTATGATTGTGAAGCTGGCGGGAGTGACCCTCAGGCGGATGATAATAAGCCTGCTGGAAACTGGACTGCAACACATAATGATTTTCGTGATGTCCTTGTGAACAAGAAATTGGAAGCCATGATTGTATTTGTCCCCTTTTTCACTGAGGTAGAGCTGATACCTTTCATCTGTTGACAGTTTAGACAACGTTTTTCCAGCGCACTTCGCAGTAGCCAAGAATGTTTAATTTGTACCTCTCCAACTGATGTGTGCGTTCTTTCAGCTTTCCCATATCCCTAAGGTTTCTAACGTTCCATGTACTTATGACGGTGTTTGTCTTTTTCCACGGATCTTGGTAGTGGGGGCACGAGAAGCATACTTGTCACCTCCTTCTTGGTGTGCAAGAGAAGATGTAGTCATTGTTGAGCCAAGCTAAAACCGATTCGGTACAGAAAGATGGTTAATTGTCTTCATGTAATGTGTCAAGGCCAAGACACAGCCTGGCGTAGCCTATCCCTCTCCATTCTGGACGACCACAGCCGAATTCCACCAAAGTAATACATTGTGGCAAACACTTGTCCAGAGCACGTGGCCGTGCAGTTCATCTTGGAAACTTTCCACCCGGGCCGTTGACATCATTGAGGAAGACATCCACCCAGTGATGCTTTGCTAACATCACACTATTTTGACCATACATGGAAGACTTGGGGGTGGGTGGGGGGTGGCGGACATCTTATTTAATTCAGTACAAATCCAATGGACCTGCACCACTGCCCATTAAAAACCAATCAATTTCAAATATACATATGGAATATTGTCATTAAAAACTATTTTCTACTTGCTTCTAATAAATTATTTAGATTAGATTCTACCAACAAAAACAAACGAAAAGACAATGAATGCTGAACCTGAATTTATGTGTCTGAATGAGCAGCGAGACAGTATATTGTATTACGTGCCAAGTACTGAAGACAATATTGAAAGCAGTCGTCACTTTGTATGCAAGTTATTATACTCTGACAGCGTTTTCAATGAATACATATTGAACGCTTTTGGTAAGCATCATATTGATTCTTTCTAATTTTGATTCATGGCAATAACTTGAATATATGCTCTGAAAACTCTGTAATATAGTAGACAGTAAAGAGATTAAATTATGCAGGCTGAGAAGATTTGGTTTCGAAGGGACGTGACTCTTTTATCTCTCACGTTTTTAAAAATCAAACTGAAACACAAACACACAAACTGAGAATCTTGGACTTAATGTCTTCATTCTAAAGATTGATTCTTATTCAAGCACATGACTTTTTCTTACACTTCTCATGCAGAATACAATTGCCAAGTGCTCACCTAAACAATGCTAATAATAATAATAACAAATGATATTAAAAATAATAACACATATTATTGATAATAATAAAAACAATATTAGCAATAATAATGATAATAATAATAATAATAATAATAATAATAATAATAACACATAATAGTAACACATAATAGTGATAATAATAAAAAGTAACATTAATAGCAAATAATATTAAGAATAGTAATTTGAAGTATTATGGACAATATGCCAGAATAGCAGATGGTGGGGGTCCGTCAGTCTTTAAATTTACAAAATAATATTTTACTCCTTTGCGCAGCAGATGCAATGAATTAAAATGTTTTACTAGTACATGGAGAATTGCAAAATATGTGCATATTTATATCTGCTTTTCGGGGCTCCGAGTGGCCGAGTGGTCTAAAGCTCTCACCGTTACGGATCATTGCCATCTCACCCCTGTCTGCGTGGGTTCGAGTCTCTGGTTCGGCCAATGTGCGTATGTGAGAAAGCTTGCCGGTAGCTTCTCGTGGGTCAGTGGCTCTTTCCGGGCTTTTCCTGGGTTCTTCCTCCACCATTTATTCTGGCCGCCATGTATAGCTTATCTTGTGCTGAAAAATGGCTTTAAACCCTACAACAACAACAACAGCAACAACAGCAACATATCTGCTTTTCTATGAAGAGAGGTGAAAGGAATTCTGGACCTTCTCCTACTTCATAACTGGAATTAATGTTAGAAAAAATATCAATGTAGGCTTCTCACTATAAGTAAAATACTTTTCTGCACTGAATAAGATTGTTGTTATACAATATTAAAGGAAATACAATTGAACATTATGAATCAAAGTCAAAGGAAATATATAATTGTATTTTATGTATTGTAACTAAATTAATAAACAAATACTATTATTTTCATTTAATAAATTGTTGTTATTTATATGTGTCCTCTTGAAATACTTACCTTAAAAAATGTTTAACAAGCTGATATAACTCAGTTCG
The DNA here is from genome assembly GCA_016617855.1 of Megalonaias nervosa. Taxonomy (NCBI): domain Eukaryota; kingdom Metazoa; phylum Mollusca; class Bivalvia; order Unionida; family Unionidae; genus Megalonaias; species Megalonaias nervosa. The sequence continues at coordinate 4,230 of JAECUM010066009.1, read as the reverse complement.
CTCCATGACTGCAACACATAATGATTTTCGCAATGCCCTTGTGAGCAATTAATTGGAACTCATAATTGTATTTGTTCCCTCTTTCACTGAAGTAGAGCTGATGCCTTTCAATTTGTGCTCTTGTGCGTTGAAAGACTTCTTATCTGCAAGTTACAATTTTCTAATTATGTTCTGGTAGCCTATAATAATCATAATTTTATGCTGGTTTAGAATCTACTTTTATTTCATATACATATTTTCTGGAATTTGATTCGAATTCAGACTGTATAATCAGTCATATTCTCAGTCAATAGAATGTGTATAATGTATGAACATTGCGCTTGTCAGGGAAGTTTGGCTCCAATCTGGGTTTGGAAAAAATATCCTGTAATAGATACAGCTGTAATATTTGTCAGAAAATCACCGATGGACTATCAAAATATAAATTTTACAACTGTACTGATTCCTCTAGTACCATCTCGAATTAATTGGAAAAATAAATCGTTTCTGTCAGTGTTATTACGACCATTGCATGTCCTTAGAAATGAGGTATATAATAATTACTGTACATATATCATTTCTGGTAAAAAAAAAAAAAACAAAAAAAATAAAAGACCAATTATAACTTCCAGTCTGACAATTTAAAATTACCAGCTTTATCAGAATAGAATATACTGACAGAGATCTCAAGCTGTTTATTGATACCACTGGTCTTTCTGGGGTTTGTTTTATCTCTGCCTCGGGAAATTCATGTTAACTATGTACCATCTTAAAATCTGACAACACTTCGTTGTGAAATGAAATGCTTTGAACCGTGTGACGTATGAGCTAAGAATACAATCATCACCATGATATGAGGTTGTTTGCTGATAGTTTCCCTCCTTGGTGCATATTTTCAATGAAACCTCATTTTCTGTTTTAATTGTATTACCTAAATCCGTAAAACAAAACTATCGACGTTTAACAACACCTAACGAGCACGCTTGGAAATATTAAGGCAGAAACTTGTGTTGTTAATTTTTACATGACAAATTGATTTGCTGGCCCTGGATACCCTTAAGCCTGTGTGATCATAATAGGCAAGAAGTCGCGACCAGTATTGGTTTCTGATCAGTATGCAAATAACGATAACTTATTGGAAAATATCACGCACAGTCGTTTAATAAAAACAATATTATTTATCATAGAGTTTGCCGATGACATACCGCCATCTGTCTTATACCATATCGAAAGATCGTTTTCAGTAACATTAAATAGCTAAAGCAGTGATCAGTGGTATTTACATATTTATCGAGTCTTACTATACGTTTGCATCTGAGATATTTATTGTTTTCGGATATATTCTGCCAAATGCATACAAACACCATAATGATTAACTATCAATGGTCATTATTTAAAATGATGCACCCATAGACCCAATCAAACAACTGCGACTTAGGCAGCAACTCTTTTCGAAGATGTCAACATCGTATTTTCACTCTTAATTCTCCACATTCAAGATAAACGATACGACATGGTCTCGGTCAGAACAAGTTCAAATGCCAATCCTTATATCTATCCAGTTATATTCTTCATGTCATTAGTTTTCTTTCAGTTTCTTCGTCTTTTCTGCAAGTTGTATATCCCTGTCAGGGCAGCCATCTTGGTAAATCGTAACAATAATAAAGTATCTGCTCAGAAAAAAGAGCTGATAAATGCATCACTAACCTTATTCAACGGTTCTTCAGTGAGCCATGAAAAAGATAGCATTACACATGTTCAACCTTTTATTAAGGACAACAGACAAATCTACAAATTAACCAAGGAGATATGGGAGCTACGTACCTTTGCAACACGTCAGATGTTAACATGTGTACAAATATTTTACCTTCAAATGCTATATTAAAACAAATTGCACAAATATACGATAACTCTTCCTCATTTGACAGTATGCATAAAATGTTAACTACAAACCGAACATTAATCTTTTCTCAGATTGTACTCGCCAAAATCTTGTCTGAACATAGAATATATCTCCCGGACTCAAGTCTGACCTTCTGACCTCCGCTCGTTCATGCGGAGACAGCAAGCTTGATAGTAATGGCGCTCACGGTTTCTATTTCTGTATTTCAGTTTGGATTATTTTCTACCAGCACTGATAACGAACTAGTGATAGCTTTTGGATGAATGATTAAATGCATATCACAGGTTAAGTCCTATTGTCTTCAATTTTGCCTTCCCCTTAAAGCATAATTACTCAATATAAACACAAATAAAACTCAATCACAGTCTTAAAAGGTTGCAAAATATTCACAAAGGGTACCTTGTCTTGTTGCTTCACAATTCCTATTTGCGAGGCACTTTAATCTTATTATTCACACAGTTTATGTGTGGCAGTAAAGCGAATCTTTTCTATGAGAAAATGTCAAATACATTGCCTCCAAAAGCTGCTGTAAGTTTTTGGACAGACTCTTTCTTTTTCAATTTACAACCACGCAGGCAGAAATGCGTCACTGTGTCCAAATCTTTCCTGTTTTTTCAAAGCAACAGGGAACGATATATTATGAGTGACAATTAGTCAAAGAAAGTAATATGTACATGTCTTTCTCCTGTGTACATGTAGATATGTATTATTTCTAATCTAATTCAACATGCTTGTTATTATTTATGACGTAATTCATGTGAAATATGGGATATAATTATATAAAGTGGTAACATTTTACGGTTCTGTCATTAAGATTGTCTCACGTGTCGAGCCTCTTTCTACAAGGCTTGGCGGCGAAGATGCTAAAATTAAAAATGTAACAATAAGATATCATACTATCACGTTCAACACAAAAGGAAAAACACAAAGCTATATAGCCAGAAGGCTACATTTTGTACTGATTAACGTATGGTATAATCATATCAAGATAATAATATTAAATGAATGAAAGACATAATGATAAAATATGTCCTTCTCCATGCATAACTCTCGATGTCATAATAAAATAATCATTCTTTTCAATTAGACTATAGTATTTTCACACCATCCCATTTGTGAGTACCCTATACCGATTTTAGAACGAGAAGGAATCATGGATATAAAAATACACAAAACTTAGTCACTTTATTCATTGATTTATAATTTCTTCTCTGAATATTACCAGCGGGTCCAAAACTCAGTCAAGTTGATGGCGTTTCGATTCGGGAGTTTCTCTGACATCACGGTCACTGTATTTTATTGGGCCATTCTATATGCTTTTCCATTATAAAATCGGCAGGGATTACCAAAATAAAACGGGAGTGTGTCCTAATACTATAAGGAAGTTCTGTTTTGAAAATAAAATCTAACGGTCAGTAATGATAAGAGCAGATTATAATTTTATCTATCAAGTATTGTGTGCCCGCATATTTTATTTACATCTTATAGCATTTCCTCTCGGTGTTCTATGCATTTTTCACACACTTTGGCATGATGTTTAAACTTTCCGTAAACAAGAACTATAGGACGATAAGCAAACGCTTTGTGCTTATTTTATTCGAGGAAATAACATATGGAAAAGTGAGTGAAAATATATGTTAAAATTAAACCCATACGCTTGGATGCTAAATATTTGTATGAGTAGCAGAGCATAACTGATATCGAGTCATGTTTAAGATTTATAACCTTTTCAAAAATGATACAGATTCAAGGGTGATATACCTTTTAATCTCAACTGAGGCTTCGAGAATCGAAAACAAACTCATTGTAATAATTCTATAGGGTTTACAAAGTGTACATGTGACTCCGTCTAGCTAATTTGTCAAGTGCAAAACATTTTATAGAAAGCACATCTGCTGCAAAAAATTGCCATACCGAAGACAGGAAACAAAGGATTCATTTTCCGTACACCTTTTAATAGTTATGATAAATAATTGAAGGTCAATGTCATTATTTATATAAATTAAACTGACTATGGACGTATCTTACGATAGGCTGTATATGTCAACGTGCTTGTCAACCTCAGCTATTTTTTCAGATTTGAATGCTTTAAGTTATCAATGGTATTGTCCATTCTAAGTATTTATCCCTACGTTTTCTGGCTGGAAAGCAATATTTACCCAGATAGTATCTTGAAATGTTAAATATGTGGCATTGGGCTTGTAATAAAATTTTTGATGATCAGTTGCTTTGTCTATCCAAATATCAGATGATTTTATATAAAGCAATATTCAACATAAAAGACATCTAACAAAATATTACACTATTTGGTAAACGTTACGTCTTCTAATTTTTCTGTTGTAAACATT
>JAECUM010066006.1:0-20275 GCA_016617855.1 Megalonaias nervosa | reverse complement strand
TATATATATATATATATATATATATATATATATATATATATTGTTATGTATATGTAATTTAATTATTTGTTTGTTAGTTTTAATTTTTTAAATTCCATTACATGTTATTGTAATGATAATTTTGTCTACTGGATTTGATATTTTTTTTAGAAATTCAGTTCAGTTCTGTTTGACTTCATAAACAACCAGTCGTTGAAACATTGTATCTATTTTCTGACCTTGATTCAGAAATCAGATAGAGTTCCAGTAAACAACTTTTTCTTTTTCTTTTTTTCCCAGAGTAAGAACCACAGAATTTAGCTAAGGCCATACTAGAGTACATGATGTTAGGCATGTAAATGTTTCTACGTTGTTCTGGGAAAATGACCACGTGATCCTCATACGGGAATTTGTTTTGCGTCTTATCTTACTGTATAACTCTTTTTATCATAAGAAGTAGCCAGTAGTGCTTTAAACCTTTGACACTCAAAGGTGTTTTGTTGTGACCAGTTTGAGTTGAATTTTTATTTTTTGGAATTAGTAATTTATTTACCCTGGAATACAAGTGCTCCTAAATTGATTCTTGGACAAAGACATTTATTGAAAATTATTCGGAATTCCAAACAGGAATATTATTCTTTGTGATTCAACAAGGAACTGTTGACACATCAGGACAAAGCTGACTATCGAAGACTTCATCGCCTTCCATTTTGAATTTCATTGGGATTCGAACTGTGATTCACTTAGGACTTTTTATTGATAGGACTTATATATTTTTAATTCTTGGATTAATTTTGGATTTGATTGTCCTTTTTCTTATTTATAATTTGTTTTTTTCTAGGGAAATAAATTATTTTGTTAAATTTTACAAAGCTTGTTGTCTTCACTCTTTTCTTGATTTAAATTTTTAATTTTGTATATTAGTAGGATTGGCTGTAGAAAGCAATGTATGTATTTAGGCTTGCCGAACCTGAACGACAAGGGTACTCTTGTACTTAGCAAGGTATTACGTGGACATCAAGATCTGCTATATTTAGATGGACGCCTAGTGAGGTACCCCAAACACCCTAGACGTGCAATAAGGTTCAGTTTTGTTTATTAGAGAACAGGGTGTCAGGCCTGCACGCCTGAATAAAAGTGTTACCCCAAAAAATCCGGCAAATACCCTTAATACAATCCATTGTTCGCGCCGACAGGGCTGTCAACAGCTGGACAATATATCGGAACAAACAAACCATGAAGCCCCATCTAAGATTACATGATGTGCCGTTGTACAATAATTACTCAACTTTTGTTCCATACTGGATTCAACCGATCAATGGACTAGAGCAGGGATAAATTTTTGCTGACAGTAATCAATTAGAACATCAACCCTACTTGATAGTTACGCTATGAAATATTCATTATGGAATATTGAAAATCTATCAAACATATTCAGCTGTTGTGAGCAAAAGCAAGAAGAGTACAAAGTACTTACAAATATGATGTTTTAATTGGACTTACAAAAACATGGCGAGGAAATGATGATTGTGTAAGCAAGCTTTTGGATGATTATTTGCTAGGATATCAAGACGTACATGTCAGTGGAGGGTGCAGTCTGGATAAAGGTGAGGTTAGCTTACCATATCCGTTGTTTTCATCAAACGTGTACATTTCCATGTCCGCCATTTTGATTCCATAGCCACGCAAAACTTACATATCAACATTGTTCTTTGCAGGTAATCATGAAGGCACGTATCATTCTGTTGGGCATGTTAACAGCACGAGACCGAATTCATGACTTTTCCCCTTTTTTCTTTAAATAAAACAACATTGTTATGCTTTCATAAACAAATAGATCCAATCAATGAACATGCACATAAACAAATGGATTCACAAACAAGTAGAAACATGTAATGATTTTCAATTTTCATGGGCTGAAAATAATCATTTCGTTATCGTTCAAGTTAAAAACCAGTCTATAATATATACTTTCATATTTCTAAAAGCATTTCAAGAATACTCGGTTTTGACATTAACACAAAGTCATGTTCCGTTAGGCACATGTCTCATTTTAATACAGTGAAGACAACATTTTTTTAACAGTTCTCGCTTTTATAAAATATCATCCCCCGTGATTCATCTCCATCGCAAATACAATATTTGATAGTACTAATTACAATTAGATTTTCTGCTGTCTTTGGCACAAGTATTTGCTTTCACGAGAAGTATTTGTACATAAAAGTTGTTACATAATAATGTATGCCAACGATTATTATCCGGAAATACTCATGCAAGATGACATTCTTGGGGACATCATACAAAATTTTTTTTTTTTTTTTTTTTTTTTTTTTTTAAAGTCACAATACTGTGTGTTTGTCGGAAATAACCGCATTTCTATTTGATAGTAATATGCATGATTGCGGTTCAACTTCACTACTCTCCTTGTAATCTTGATCCATATATTGTGTTTTATCCTATGTAAAAACCTTAATGCTTTTTATGTTGTAATGCTATTTTGTTTTAGATAATATACATAGATAAGTCGGTATATGGCTATACATTTTCCATTAATGTTAAGAATGCCAAGATACTACTTTAAGTAAGTAGTCCGTGAGAAACGTTATGGGTATGATCTTTCATCGCAGTTGAACCAAGACAGTATAGGTCAATAACCTTCGCTAGGCGTACATTCGATGTTGTTGTTGATGTTGCTGCTGCTAGGAAGGACGAAATACATTATAGCAATGTTATTTTGAGAATGCAAGTCTGTCTGATGTGTTGGTTCATAAACGTATCACGTACCTGACGCCATTCAAAAGGTGAATGTTGAAAATAACGCCAGGGCAAAATAACAGTCTAAATAAATGACTCTTCCACCGTTGGCATAGAATTCACCATATGAAGGTATGATCCAAAGTCTTTCGAGGCGATGAGCAATTGGATCAGCAATGAAAACTGAAAGACACATTTACCGCATGATATATACCAATTTGCGATGTTTGAATTCGATCGAGACAGAAACGTAGAAAATGGCATGCGACAAATTACTGTTCTATGTCGCATTTCAACGAGTCCTTCATAAATGTGACATACAGGGTTCTACCAACAGTAGGGTGCAAATAAACCCGGTACAGTTATTGGTAGAAATTAATTTTTCCGTTAAGTCTCTGTCGAATGCTAAAATCGCAAATAAGTATTTACCATATGTTTAAAGATGCTACAAAAAAGAGATTCGACGACCCAACTTACGTGCTGGTCATAGCGTCTGACCATTCTTGTGATTTCGTATATACAGATGCTAAGTGGGTAAGTTGTAATTAGTTTAAACTTTGACATTTCAAATAAGGTACATCATTTTTCAAAATAAGATTATGTGTTTCATTATACAATCAAATAGGACAATTTCCTGCGATTTGACAAAACTCGATGGAAAAACATTCTGTATTTATTCTGTATGTATATTACCAAATAATATAATATCAATACCAGTTAAAAGTTTCCAATACAGAAATAATATTTAAATTTTATGACCGGTTCGTTTTGATCTCTTCTGAAACAGGAGAGAAAATCTGGAACATGAGGAATTCAGAATCCAAATGGAACACTTCACCGACTGGGAATGACGGCCTAGGATGCCAGAATTATTTTTGACAATTGCAGTGCGTACGCGCCGCATGCGTTGATTTCCAAACTTACATTTGATTATTTAATTCATTCAACAGCAATGCCATACCATCTGAGATGTCGGTATACATAATATAATAGATTCACACGGAAATTCGAAAATAACATGGATGACATAATTCTCTTGTCTCCTGCCTTCTTCTTCCAGAGTATATTTATAAGACGCATAGGAACTTTGGAATAACGAGAATTCGCCAGATGCAACAGTCGGAAAAGGCATAATCTCTTCGAGCTGGGTCCTGAAAAGGGAATCAGAGTAATTCTACTGATTAACGTCCTTAGATTGTGGTGGTTCATTGCTTTGGGAGATTATTAATAAGGAGTTCGGTCATTTTTTTCGTATAGTAGAAAGTACAATGCCAGTGTTTGAGCAAAGGAAAATTTAGAATAGTACGATCTTTCATCGCATATGTCTTAGCGTAAATAAAATAAACGCATCCAACAATTTTCAGAAATTGAAGTTCCATTACTCAGTCTACCTACTATGCTAAAATATCGGACCAGTCAGATTTAGGGGTATTATTACACGAATTAGAATTTATTACATCGGCGAGATTCAGGGTAAAATTAAACAACTTATAATTTATTACACCAGTTAGACTATGAAGAGAATGGCGAACATAAAATAATTAAAATTTCTTTGTGCATCATTAATAATGACACCACTATAGCTTGAAAATGACCAAGGGAGATATATATGTTAGTGTGCTGATCGTAAAATTATGCTTTTAGGAGTTACTTCCCTTCTTGAAGGTTATCTATTGCTTCATTATAAAGCGAAGGTTGCCATAACCAGCAGACCCTGTATCGAATCTCCGTGGAGTACGAATTAAAATTCTCTAATCTGTATAATAATATTATCTAATAATATTAAAAAAATATGTTAATGCTATCCATCATCCGCCCAGTTTGGTGCATTTCTCTCTCTCTCTCTCTCTCTCTCTCTCTCTCTCTCTCTCTATATATATATATATATATATATATATATATATATATATATGTGTGTGTGTATACATAAAAGAAAGGAAGGGAGTTGCCTGCATGAAGGGGTTTGGGTTAAACTTTCGAGGAATAGCAATAGCAAAAGTTTCAAAATGATTGCTGTGGCGGCCGTAGTGGTTCTCCGAGCAGTGCCATTTTCATTTCGGAAAAGCAAGACCTTGGGAGGAAAGTGTGTGTGTGTGTGTGTGTGTGTGTGTGTGTGTGTGTGTGTGTTTGTGAAGTTTCATAGCAATCCTCAGAGAAGTTTAAAAGAAATAACAAACTTTTGCTAAATTACCGTCTTCTAACGATGACATAGGACAATAAACCAATCAATAAACTTTTTGACCAGCAGAAGTAAAACTCGATGTAATACACAAGTTAAAATCATTTCATGATTTCGGCTTGTATTCCATGTTACAGTCAAGGGCAACAGTGACGTAATAGTTCAGTTCACAGAAAAAGTGACGTAATACATAAATTACAACCACAACATGATTTTAACTTGTCACTTCGCAGAATGGGTGAAGCAATAACATCGCAAAACAATGATATAGTTATACAGAGGCAATAGCGTCGTCGGTGTGTGAATAAAATACTGTCGTGAAGATAGAGAATAGTTGTTAAATATTTATTAAGGTTTTAACATCAATAAAAAGTGCTTAAATACGTATATTAAAATATGTTGAGTGATGAAAGTCAAAATAAAAGGGTTGAACACTGAATCCACCATAACACGTGAGGAAAAGCTATAAAGTCCTTTAATAGCCTGTCACACCGGACATGAATTAAGCCTGTCACACCGGACATGAATTAAGCCTGTCACACCGGACATGAATTAAGCCTGTTACACCGGACATGAATTAAGCCTGTTACACCAGACATGAATCAAGCCTGTCACACCGGACATGAATTAAACCTGTCACACAGGACATGAATTAAGGATGATAAATAAACATAATTTAAACAAAATCATAACAAAATGATTGAGATCTATTTAAAAGAAATGTAAATAAACATGTATTTTCACGAAAAATTTGTATTATGATTAAAATGCTACTGAAGCACATTTCCAGGACAGAAAATAACGATTTCCCATAGAATCATGAAGCATAAAACTCCTCATATGGTTTTCAGATGGGTACTTGTTTCGAATCATTGACTATCACAAACATTAGAACTGCTAACAGTTGAAAATGTTATCCTGATTAAATATATTTATTGTTATTTTTTATGTCATCAATCGATAAAATATGATAATGCCTCAGTGCTATGAAATAATTGTATGTTGTTATTTTCTCACGCGTAGAACTTGTGTACTTCGGATCTACAAGTCACACCAAAGGCCTTATTAACGTATTCATATTATTGAGATGTTTGTAAAACATTAGGACGTTACTAGAGATCTATTGGCACAGTACTAACAACACATAGCAATTATAAGTGTTAAATTGTTGCTGCTATTTGTTTGGGGGTATAAGCGGCAGATATAATTGTACTCTGCTGAGACGATTATATAGATTTCATTAAACATTAACAGACCAAATGATCTATAGAAAAATGTGAAGAAAAATAGTGCCTAATGAATAAAGTACGATTTGAGTGTGCTAAACTACATTACAGAGAAAGAGATGAATGATTCATTTAAATTTTAAGGAAATAATTTGGTATGAAAATAATTTTTTGTTGGTGTTTGCACAAGACTTTGAAATTCGAGTCGTAGGATTCCATTTTGTCTCTGCTCTCGGCAGAGCCTCGCAGGGATAAAGTAATGTAAGCTTTAAAGTTACTTTACTAGCACGGCAACATATTTGCCCTTTTCATTTTCTTCAGTTTATTTTGAGAAATATTAAAGTTTAACATTACAAATATTTTAAGTCTTTTTTCTTAAGTATGCGTGTGTTTTATGTCCCAAAGCAAGCTAGCTGTTTGTCGCTTGTGTATTACATGGTTCAATTGTTGTATATATTTCAAGTTTATTTTCATTATTGTTGGATGGAACCAGTGGTTTTGTTGTAGGAAGTCAAGTGTGACCCGGATCAGTGTTGAAGGGGTCAAGGTATCATGCTTTGGACTTTGTCAGGCGGATTCGTTGGCAGACCTGGATAAATACCGTGTATGACGTCGTTAATTGGTACGTTTTATTATAGTGCATTATAGAGTCTTCCTGTTCGTTATAAGAACGACGTTGCATCATAACGTAGTGTCCGTTATTGAACGTTCTATTTTTATAATCCATATCTGTTTTGTTAACACTTATTTTCATAAATCCATATATTGTTTGTGAGCAGTATATTTTCATATATTCATATCTGTTACGTCAATAGCATAGCTTCATAATTTCATGACGTCATCATAAAAATTCAAAATATCATATTCTTTAAGCGAACAGAACAGTTTCATATCTGTCTAAATGCCGAGAACAGTTTCATATCTGTCTAAGGTGACGAGAACAATTTCATATACGCTGTGTTAACATATAATAATAGTATAATACACGTTTGTTACACCATTTATAAAAGTATTTCTTCATTCTATGCTTTATAATGGATAAAAAAAATTTGACTGTTATTTACGTGGTTTCACAATTGCGCATGTTAGGTTTGCTTTCGTTTTGTGGAGTTCAACACCATTTTTCAGCATATGATAGGCTACACACGGCGGCCATTATATTTTGTGGAGGACATCTGCACCCTACTATTATTTCAAAGATTAGTGGTCAATAAAAAATATATAATTTTCAGGATTTCTTGATATTGTCATAGACTCTGGATTAACCAGCAATGCAACATAATGGGGTTGGGGTGGATATTTACTTCTGCATGTGAAATCTCCACTTGTTATCAGAGATGTGTTTCTTTTGAGATATTAGTGTTACTAGTTTAGCTCAATGGTCCTTGGGCAGCGCAAGAGCATGTAGTTGTGGCGAATTAGTTGCTATGTGGTTAGATGAATCTTAACGTACAGCTTCTCCCTATTTTCGATAATGCGCCACTTTATAGGCATGTTCTCAGACTTCCTGCGGTCCATGGAGTCAAATGATACTGAATTACTAGTTGACTAATCCCATATTTATTACGCCTGTAGGAAATTTCTGTCAGTAAGTTTTAGCTATTACCATGTTGATCATTATTTTACACTTGGCTTGTCAAAGTTTGACATTTTACGTTCAGCGCCGTTTCTTGCACAAATTACATGCCTGTATTACCCCATTTAATACCAGATGTGTTTTCTCCATTATATAGTTGCTTGATGGGAACATCACGACCCGTGTATTAAATATGAAGTTTCGGGTTGTTCGTGTTTCGCGGTAAACGAACTTTTCATCGATCAAGTCAAGTTCTTATGGACGCCATTTTTGTTCATTTGTGACCCATGACCTCAATGGTTCGATATTACAGGTATGCGATTCACATACATTTACACTCAAATGAAGTCGCAGTGAACTTATTGCTGAAAGTAATATCTGAAATATGCTGACTTTTATATAAAACTGTTAGATTTATTGAGTAATGCAATTTGTTTTGTGCATAGTTGCAACCTCCCTAGCAACCGCAATTCTTTTAGTACCATTATACCCTGTCATTGGTTTGCCAGAGTTTATCCATTCGAGAACTGCTACTGAAAACTATGTTGACAAATTAGGATATAGAGTTTTTGTCTCAGAGTTTTGTACAGAGTAAGATATAAGATGTTAGAATGTTTTATATACTGAAATATATCGAACCTTATTCATCTGTGGTTGATATTGCAAAAATTCCGCTAGACTGAGGTTTTCCAGTTTGCCACATCTGATTCGTTGGCGGATTCGGTCTGCCAATTCTGATTGGTTCAGTACTGTCACGTGGTTAAAACCGAAGGTCATAATTTGGAGTGGAAGACAGAACTTGTCAGATAACTGCAGAGCGCGGTCAAATTCAAAACCAGAAGTAACACCTGTGAAGTCCAACACCCTTTTTAGGTAATGACATATATAAATTGCTATAATAATAATAATAATAATAATAATAATAATAATAATAATATAGGACTGGCAAAATAATAATAATAATACTCTGAATTATTTGGACATTATTTAGGTGAAAAGCTAGTAAAATAAGCAATACTTTGAACATTTGAACGTCCGTGTTTTTAACAGTATGAAGAGGCAAGCATTTTGGAAAAATTACGTAGGAAACGTTTGAGTAAGTAAATTAATCTTCCAAATTGTCGTGCAGTTATCTCCCACCACTTTGGTAACCTGGGTCAAACGAATAAAAAGCAAATCTTCAACCCTCGTCTGTTGGGGTCACTCTATGATTTCCAATCATTATTTCATTTATTTAACACTGAAACAGACTATTATGTGCTGAGACATTTTATTGAAACAATCCAGGAACAAGACATCGAAAATTAACGTCAGTATCTAATTGTTACGATTCAAAAGTGCAAGCAAGCAACGAGTGTTTCCTTGCGAGAGTATATTTCTCTTATCCCAATCAATATTTTGTACTGGTGACAGCTTTCCAATTTCTTAGTAGTGTTACGCTCATTAAACATTTTTTGCTGACTTTACTGCTGAGTGGAACTTCTTCAATGAACCCTCCCTAGCAGACAGGAAGTAGAGATCGCTTACAATATTTTAGCTTAGTGCCTAAAAATCAAGTAATGTTCCTAGTAAATCTGGGAAGTTGTAAATATTTGTAGCACCGTTTGATTTATATGCAGTTTTTGAAAGGTCATGTACATAACTTTTTCAGTTTTCTATAACTTCTTACTTGATAATCTTTCCTTATCTTTGTAAGCGAATGATATAAGGCTAAGTTCTATCCACAGATTGCTTTGAACTGATCACTCCCACTGTAATCATCTGGCAGCCTTTGGTGGACTTCATACTTGGTGGACTTCATACTTGGTGGACCTTACACTGGCCTTCACTCACGAGTGTTTGATCGAGGTCTGTACGATTAACTTCCATCGCCATAGCGATTGCAACCAAGACGTATATAAAAAGTTTGATATGATTTACAAATTCTCAAATATTCAACCCACCCATCCTCAAACACACGTCTCATATAATGCTTTTCCATGTGGCTTACTCACTCCGCATTTCTATACTGAGGGGCAGAAGGGTGTGGTTTGTATGTTTTTTTCGTATATATGTTTGGCAATAATGGAATAGTATACCTCTTGTCTCAGAGGACTTGGTAGCCCTTAAAATGGCAGTTGCTCTGAAAAATGCTATCGAACAAATAATGGATCTTTCATCACAGCAACTTAGTCTGCATCTAGTACATTGGGTAACCGTAACTTCATTTCCTGTGAGTTATCTGAGTTTTCTTCCATGAATTTTTTTAATACCGTGCTGCAGTTTTCTTAATGTTGTGACAAAGGACTTTTATGCCTGCTTCTGGCGTTCTCTTGCTAAAGTACCAGTAAACATAACATCACTGAATATAGATTATTTGGATTTATTTAACTGAGACTTTTCCAAATGAGACGGTTCTTCTAATCGTCTGATTCGCTAAACGGGATGCTATGTTTTATATGTTTTTTGATATCCAGAGCTAATTTTGCATCGCCGTCCGTTACCACAAACTTAACTAAAACGTTTTGAAGAACAAACTCTATCCCAATTTCACGTCCAATTTCGAACTCCAAGTGAGGTGCTACGTATCAAACATTTGTAGTACAGTCTGCTTGACTACTAAGCTATACATCATATCCTTGTCCTCGGAGTCAAGCTCCATTCTAACTCTATTTGTTGTCGCACGCAGCCGCAATGATATACTTATGGGTTATTGTTTCACAAGCGATTCCCGACGGCGTGTGAAGATGCTTGCCCTGGTCTCTCTGCACTAACTATGCGTACAGAGTTGTAATGTGCAACGTTGATAGGGGAATGGTCTGTACTGCCACGATGTTAAGTTGTGTCACGCAGTAGTTTAAATTTTTCCGACATGCCCTTCTTATTTAGTTCATTTCTAATTTTTGCTACCCTGTTTACAGTCCTTTGCGTGCCTCATTGAGCTGGAGGAGAAGGAATAACCTGTGGTTGTAAGCAAAAGTCTGGCCCTTGCAATTCCCACTGGTGCCTCGTAAAGTCCTATAAGGTAATATCAAGCGTCAAACATGAGCATTATAACAAATTTGCAACATGATAAAAAGCACTCGAAAGATGCAACGACGTCAGAGCCAGTTCTGGTTACCCCTAACTTTGAAATCAATCGTTCTACAGACAAATGTTAGCGATACATATGTTGGTGTCATTCTTAGTCAACTTATAAATAGTGAGAAAAGAACCCAACAACATCCAGTTGCATATTTAAACCGGAAACTCTTTCCAAGAGAGCAGCACTATGTCTGCTACTGTGGAAAAGGAATGTATTTCCATCGTCTGCTAATTGAAGGGAGCGGCTTTCATTGCAGAAACAGACCACAACACACTAACCTGGCTTCCTCAAGTCAAGGACAAGAACCAAGGCTGTTATCCTGGTCTCTTGCCTTCGAGCCATACAACTTTAAGATATAGTCAACAATTCACACATTTTAAGATCATCTGCCAACCCAAGCACCACTTAACTTTTCGTGAGATGAAGCCAAAATTCTCACTTTTTAAGATCATCTGCCAACACAAACGCAACTCAACGTTCTGTGAAATAAAGTCACAATCCACACAAGTTAAGATCATCTGCCAACCCAAGCCCAACATAACGCTTTGGTACATGTGTAACTCCATTAGTAGACAATCTGTACCTGCCTCGGAATGTAGTTTTGTCTTCCGGTTGATCATATCTGCCTCATCTGCGCTCTTGAATGGTCCCATTCCATGTAAAATAAGAATCTAAGTTTTGAATGAAAGTTTTAAAACTTGTATACAGGAAGCACCTTTTTGTTAGGGTTATCTGAATCAGGATCGGCTGTATCAGATTGATGATGTCCGGTTTTGGATGCATTGTCCGATTATTTCCGACAAGTAGTTGTGCTGATGCCGTTTACGCTGCATGATTGATATTAGGGTCTCGCTCTTTGGAAATCGTCATGCATTTGTTATATGGTACATTTTACTTCTTGAAGCATATTAGTCCTGATCTTTTTGCACATGCAAAGTAAGTGTGAAATATGGTTGAAAACTATGTTTTGACTGACCCGGAAATTGAACCATATAGAGATTAATAAAATGTTTTTCGTAAACAACTGAAAAGTCTTGGTGTGTATAATGGACTATCAAGGCAGTGTAACAATCCCAGTGTGACTGCAGTCTTGGTCTGAGTTTAACCCGTCGACATGCATGTAGGTAACATATAATAAAACTAATGTGGTATGACCCCAGCTATGTAGACATTGTCCATGCGGTTTATTTTTGAGGTATATGGTAATTGTGCCCTACACTCAGATGCATAACCAGTCCTAATAGTTGAGCTTGGGGTAAGAGCTTTATTATAATATGGATTGCTATCGAGTTGATGTCTACATTGGAGACAAAGCTTGTTAACTGAGATATAACATTGTTAACTGAGATGTAACAATACATTGGCCTAGGATCATATTTCCGTTCAGTTTATGTAGTCTACATGACAAAGAGTATCCCTTCATTTTATGTAGTCTACATGACAAAGAGTATCCATTCATTTTATGTAGTCTACATGACAAAGAGTATCCATTCAATTAATGTAGTCTACATGACAAAGAGTATCCATTCAATTAATGTAGTCTACATGACAAAGAGCATCCATTCAATTAATGTAGTCTACATGACAAAGAGTATCCATTCAATTAGTGTAGTCTACATGACAAAGAGCATCCATTCAATTAATGTAGTCTACATGACAAAGAGTATCCATTCAATTAATGTAGTCTACATGACAAAGAGTATCCATTCAATTAATTGTAGTCTACATGACAAAGAGTATCCATTCAGTTTGGTATGTATAAAGAACAAGATAGGATAAGAGGAATGAAGGCACATAAGCAACCGATTTTGCTACGCCTGAAACAGAGAGTTGAATAAATTCGGTAAGATTTGTATCAAATTCATTTTAATATTTAAAACCATTGTGTTAATTTTATACATTTAAGTTTTCATTAGGATGCAGATGATTGATGTATTAACTGATCTTGTTTTGAGTTGATAGAGAAAGATGAAGTTGGTAAACCAGACTAATTATGTTCAGTAGATACGAATCAAAGGGAAAATACGAAGCTGCTCATTTATATCCTATTGGTCAAAATTCTTTCGGAGTAACTGTACATTTCGCTCTGTTTAATCACATATTAGAAATCTATCATAGTAAAATGCCAATACAAGAAAAGAGGCAAAAATGAACTATTTGTCTATCAAGTAATCTATCTTAAAGTATATTACACAAAATAAACACGCAAACATAAATGTACAGTGTAACTATCCCTAAGCGAAATGTTCTTCCTTATATTATTGTTACAAGAATTATTACCGATTTACACACACACACACACACACACACACATATATATATATATATATATATATATATATATATATATATATATATATATATATATATATATATATACTCTCGACTATATTTACCCTAGTATGTTGATGTGCACATAGACGAGAGAGTGTATGTGGTTTGTGCGTGCAGTGAAAGCGCATGTCTGTATGGGATTAAGATGTCTCTAACCAACCCGTATGAGAATACACCTTCTCCATATATAATTTAATTTCGTATTATAACGCATCCTTTTGTAGGGTTCAAATAAAGCACTTGACGCACTGTTGAGGTATGTATGTATGTATGTATATATGTATGCATGTATGTTGTAGAATGGCTTTGTTTGCCTGTGTCTGTGTGTGTGTGTATATATATATATATATATATATATATATATATATATACACACACACACACACACACACACACACACACACAAATATTCATGCATACCTTGAGGCTTATTGATATATACTTGCTCACTTAGTTATTGGTTTGGCACTAGTGTAGCTGTGAATATATTGGATGACGCGTCAACAACCTGAAGCTTTGCTATATTTATGTGAAAATGGTTAATAATATAACATTTAAAGGTCTAATAGTGCACTCACACGACTTTCGTTTATATTATAAATTGAACCTTCACGAAGCGATTTGTATAGGTATTATGTCATATACCTCATCATTAATGAAAATAATGACTACAGAACATCGATTGTTTATCGTTGGAGGCAAAACACTCCTAGCTGATTTCGCGCTTGGTAATTTCCGTAAGGCAAAGCGGAAGTGACGCAGTGTAGGGAACACAGCTTGCCGCAGCATCCAATGAAATTCACAGACCTGAAGCACAGAATACTTACTCGATATGCGAAGGTGGATACAGAGTTATCGGAACCGTGGCTAGCGAAGATGGTTAACTGCATGCACCCAACCAGTGATGTCAACCATTTCTACTTGATACCAAACGGTTCAAAACATATTGCACAAAATATCTTTTTTTTTTTTAATCCAAATTTAACTTATTATAGTTTGAATCATATGCACACTTTGACTGAGGCAAAATATATTAAAGTTTTTAAATTCCATGAATGTTTCAGTGATTTTTAATGTGACATGAGCAGCAATATTTTCCTGACACTTTAGTACATTAAGTAATGACTAAATGTTGTCTCTAGATACCTAGTTTTTCCCAATTTTATCTAACTGGTTCACAAAGAGAATTGCAGAATTTGGGTTTGCTTAACCATATTTACCTTCCTTTCTATACATTATTGTTGCAAGAATAATTACAGGTTTACATCATATTGTTTTGCTGTAAATATTTAGACTTAGTCCTATCTGTGTGTGCATATATTATAACTCTATGGCCGTAAAACAAGTGCTAGAAAAGAGTGAAAAGCAACAAACTTTGTCAAGTTCAACAAATAATTTATTTCCCTAGAATACAAGTGAAAATGTAAGAAAAAAGAACTTACGGTATTAAATCCCAAGTAATCATAGAATTACAAACGCCAATCCTAATGATTCAAATTCTGAATAAATTATAGTGGAAATTCACATTAAATCCAACGTTGGAGCTGATGATCTGCCTGTGGTGGCCCGTGTCGTGTTGATGTGCCAATAGTATTTTGTTGGATCCCAATAATACAAAACTATTTCCTTCTTTGAAATTGCACTGTAAATTCAAGTTTCTACTTCCAAGAATGTTATTTTAAGAGCACTTTGTATTTCCAGCGAATAAATAATTTGAATAAATAAAAAAAATTCTAGCTCAAACGATTTTCAGGACACTACAATAATACAAATGATTCTGTTAAGTAACAATTAACTTTTGAAGTCAAGGAATACTGAGTATAAATTTAATACGAATAAATTCAACTAACATAGACTTATGTCAGTGAACATATTGTATGCAATTGAGGAAACACCTTTGTGCCTTACCGAGCCGTAGCTTGCTTATCATCCGAGAATTTCCTCTGTCTTTTCTCTGGTTTCGCACCCTTCATTCTTGTCTTGGAAGATTTATTTAACGAGAAGAGTACTTTTTACTGATCTCGGAGCCAGTTTCCCCTTTCGGCAGAAAAACTCGGGCTAACTAGTATCGCGAGGGAAATTACTTTAAAACCTTGAATTTCGGCAGGGAAACAAAACCCCTCTTTTAGATTAGTCTATCAAGATGACTTTCTCTAACTGCCAAATTTAAACACTCCCATTGAAGTCAGAATAACCCTCTCTAGTCCGCCTTTATTAATAACTATTCTGGGAAATATCAGTTTCTGACACCTGTTTCAAATGTCCCCTAGTTTTCCCAATTTTTTTAAAATCTGATTTGTCTGAACCCTGTCATTCCCTACACTTAACCCTACATCGACATATCTGTTTGACTGTTTTCGAACGGACTCTAATTAAACTTCAATTCATACCTAAAACAGAGTAGACCACAGGCCTCGCAGTCAGCAATTTATTGTGAGTCTAGCCATGCGTCAAACTTAATGGTTACGTGTCAGGCTGACCACCAGAATGTACTGCGAAATTATTTCTACAAAATTTGTTGCACCATTACAGTTTGAGATTGTGATAACTGTGTATGTATTGTCTAACACGTAAAGTACACAAAGGCTAGATGATTTATTATAGGATCAAATGATCATAGTTGGGTATTTATCGATGTGTAAATTTTACCTAATCACTCGCAAAGTAAATAAAGTCCGAAGGACTTTACGTAAACTTTGTGATTGATTAGGTAAAATTTACACATCGATAAATACCCAACTATTATCATTTAATCCTTATAATTCCAATTTACATCCTTTCTAACATCAGAGCAGCAGATTTAATGAACAAAACATTCACTTTTATGTACATTGAAGTTTTCTTTCATTAGCCTCTTAAATGCGATAGAATACATAGCCTTATCTTCGCTAGCCAAGATTCATCCATTCTTTATAGTGATACGGAGTAGAATGTCATAGAGGTTCATGCCAGTGATATATTGTCATGGTCATTATTTTAATATATAAGAAATGGTTGTTGCTGTTAAACCAGGAATGTTCCTTTTTTTTTTCGAAAATTATGCTTGCATATGGCACGTGTTGTTATAGCAACGTCATTGTTACTTTCTACGCATTTCGATCTTTCAAAAGCAAAATCGTGTCCATTTATAGTGAGATCCCTTGGTTGACATATGACCCTGACCTTTAATAACTGCTGCTGTAACATGTTGTCAAGGTGAAATGCAATAATTTCCGAAGATTGGCTTCTAAAGCCTGTCATATGCCTTCTTTGGCAAAAGGGATGAGTGTTGGAGTGCAGGAAGGACTGTGCAATTATATTGTTTTAACTTCTAACGGTCGATTTTAATCTGTGGCTTGTCATTTTTTTTTTCGGAAATCACAGGAGTGGGTGGGTGGGAGCTTGTTGTTGTTATTATTAGGGTGTAAGGCGTTGATATAGATAAAACTTCACATCAAATTATCTGGAAACAGGGAACTAAAAGTATTCCGCAGAATTTATCGATGTGTATACAATTCCAGATCAGTATCACGTGACCGTTTGCATCGAATGAAACGTAGAAAACGCAATCAATTCATAAAAATTGGAATTATTATGAAATAACTTATGAATCACGCTGTCATTGTAGTTCTAGATACGTTATGACATAGCAGTCAATACAAATGCAAAAGTGTCTTTGTGGACAAGTTGATCGTCATGTTAAGATTATTGATCATGTTGAAGTTGCATACTTATGGAGCAAATTCAAATGACGTTCAAACATGTTTGATTTGATATGATTGGTCAATGTATAACATATGACCTGTTGTCCGACCGTTCGTTAGTTCTGTTATCGCTACTCCTAAAATAATTGGATCATTTCCATGAATCTTTACTTGCTGATTCATCATAAACTGTAACTGGTCCAAAATGAAAATTGTTCTATTAGAACTCCCAAAATGACAACAGCAACGGCCATCTTAAAAACCGTATGATTATTATTCTGCCTGCACGGAAAGTCATATCAGCTTGGGGTTTATACCGGATGATTTAGCATGCCATCTAGCTGGTCCTAAATGAAAATGGAATCTCTGGCACATCCAATATTGCCACCGCAGCAGCCATTATCGGTATTACTCCTGATCACGTGGTATATCAATATGGGGTTTTCACTAAATGACTTATTACGATGTTTAATTGGTATTAAATTAAAATAGTGCCAATCGCTCTTCATATATGGCCGCCATATGACTATATGTTCATCCTTTATGTTTTAACCTAGGTTGTATGCTAATACAATGTGTAAAATATATCACTATATTGGTTTTGAGTAGGGGTCGGACTGGGAGGAGGGGTCGGACTGGGAAATTTAATAGATACAGATCACACTGGTCACTGATTTCTTAATTGCTGTTATAAACTGCTGCCCGGTGAAGCCTCTCACAACGCTAGAGCCTGTAGGCTATAATTTTCACATTTCATATGGCCGCACCAGTTAATCTACTGTTTGTATTGCAAGCAGGACAATGTGGGGTGTTTACCAGAGCGGCAAAATGTCTTAACATATCATAGATTTACTGATAGAACTCGACGCTAATGTTTCACAAAATTCATTTAAAGAACACGGGCGATTTAATGAAATTGATATACTTTGTTAAGTACTTTTTGCGTCCTTGTATAATAGGTAACAATGATTTAGTATTTTTTTAAAAAAAGACTATGGTATCAGGTTTTCATGTAATTCGAGTCGACTGTAGTAGCTGTTGATGTATCAGAAATATTTGACTTGTTTTTTTTATATATAAAATTTGTTACCTATCTGGGATCAGGTAGAGCATCGAATCGTTAAAAATAAATGTAATATAAGCATGTATGTATGTATGTATGTATGTATGTATGTATTTGACTCTAGCTTCTATTTTTATGGAAACACTGTTACCGAAATCAAATTCTTTTTTAGATCGAAATCAAACATGTTATAAGGACATGAGACAAAGATGATGCAACTTTGTTTTGTTACTGTGTGGAGGAGGGGATATAATATTTTATAAATCTGACTATATCTATCATTATACCAAGTGATCTAAACGAATCTTAGTACGTATTTTGCATACTAGGTTAGTTTACCCGTATGAAGCTATACTGTTTAGGATCTTTATGTTGCGAGCAGTTGTAGGTATAGTTGCACATTTAACTGAATTACAGAGATATGTAGCATTGTTGTGCTTGCATTATTTATATCAAATAATTGTAATAGCAAACTTTATAAACGTTCGCAAACAAAGGGAGACAAAAATATATATGTGTTTATTATTCATGTTATTATCAATTACTCGTGTATATCAAGAATAATGGAGTATTCAAAATTTCACCAGATTACGAGCGTTTCTTTGATGCGTGATGCTAGATGAAGCATCTCGGTGGGACAGTTATGCCAAGGCACCGAGACTAATCCGTTAGTTTGAAGAGAAATTGAAATGAGAATGTTGTTGTTCGATAATATGGAGGGAGACTTTCAGCTAGGGCTTGAAAGAATATCTTGACTTACAAAAGACATTAGGTAAATCTATTTCCAGCTGCAAAAGTACAACAGGGTGTGACAGTTTGCACAACACTAAGAAGTCACTGTCTATAATGTTGTTACTGCTTATAGAACGAATGTGGAAATTTATGCCTACGACTGTACCACAATGATGCTAATGCTTACAGAACGAATGTGGATAACTTTGGCTACGATGGTACCATCCCTGAATTATTCACTACAGAGGACAATATGAAATTTTCAACGAGAGAGAGAGAGAGAGAGAGAGAGAGAGAGAGAGAGAGAGAGAGAGAGAGACATCGACGCTAAACTGTCACCAATGTTGAATTTGGAGTGACCTGCACGCAAACAGATTATGTAGTCTTGCCGGGCAATTTAATTCGACCGTGCGCTCGATTTTATAACGAAATTAGTCTTATCGGTATTAACAGAACGGCTAATTGGATTTTTTGTAGACTTGGTAATTATTTCTAATAAAGTGTAACATTCAAATGTCATGTTCAATTTCATTTTGTTTACATAATTGATTAAATGGTTATATTATGCATACGGGGGCTCGTGTTGTTCTACTTTATATGTGATTCCATAGTTGCTATACAACGAAAAGTCACAACGGCGTCTACATCCAACTCAAGTGGAGGCATATCGTATTAATCAAATGTCAACCACACCAACATACAAATATAAAGATTAGGCATAATCAGCGCTGTAATTTGTGCCACACCGATTAGAACCAGGTAAACACTGAGATACAGGTAGATTTGCGTCATAACTTTCATGCCGTCAACTATCCGGAGCAAATATATGCATGTTAGTGTTGAAAACAAGTATTAATCTTTATCCATAATATGTAGGTATATCCGAATTACCTTTTTATTAGTCTAGCATGATGTCACTGTCAATCAATGTCACTTTATGTCTTGGAAAAAAGTCGGAATGGCATCGAACAAACAAACCAGAAGGGTGTATTACAGGGAAGAACTAAATGGCTGAAAGATATGTGAAGAAATATCATGGGGGTGATTTGTTTTTTGTTATTTGCTGTCAATCACTATTCCTTGACAATTAGCATACACGATTGCAACAAAAAGAACAACAACAACAACATCATCATCATCATCATCACCATCACCACCACCACCACCACCAATAACAATAATAATAATAATAATAATAATAATAATAATAATAATAATGATTATGATGACAAAAAGCCAGATGGTCATCAACACAAAATTGCAACACTGACAACACATCGTGCGATCGAAAGTGCAAAATGTTTTCACCGCCAAACAGTTCGCTCTCCAAGAAAGTGACTGACGCATATATCATGCTTGTACCAATGATCATATTTGCTGTCTGTCCGGATGCACTAGCACTCTGTGATTTCCGCCCGGTAAAATGTGGCTCTAAGGGTGAACAAAATAATTTATGAAGCTGATTTAATGACTTTCCTTGGGTTTTATTAATTCATTACGGTTCCTTTGCTTTCATATCTCAGAAAGGATTTTTTAAAATTATTTGTTGTGTATATATTGCACGTGTCGTAATCAGTAGTTTTCCGAAACATCTTTTCACCTCGGTAACACCTGGTCGCGGTCATAACTTGCCTAAAAATTAGGATCCAATGAAATCATTGAACAATGCAACTTAATAACGTAGA